>VWPU01003236.1:16551-59319 GCA_013398955.1 Callaeas wilsoni
AAAGAAAGAAAGAAAGAAAAAGAACAGTTGAAACCTTGTGTTTACTGGTATCAGTACATGAGACTCCTAAAGAGCACCTGGTCCTCCTAGTTAACCTTGTCCTGGAATATGTACAGGTTGTTCGTGGCTGCCACAGCGATGATGTTCTCGGAGGGGTGCCAAGCTGTGTGCAGGATCTTTTTGCTAAAGTCCAGACTGTCCACGCTGATCTCGTCTTTCCTGCGTTTTCCACCCACGCAGACCTTGCGGGGTTTGAGGATGGCACGGGGTTTGCTGTTCTCCCGCGACGCCTCCAGCGTCACATCGCGCTTGGTGTTGCGGTCAAACATGCGGAAGAAGTTGTTGTAGGAGCCGGTCATGATGACACTGCAACGGGGAAGGACAGATGATTTTCACACCTTTTCAGAGGCAAACTGCTGGTGACCAGAGGCAGACTGAACATTCAGAGGCATAATGAGATTTGGGTAAGTGCTGGAATTTGACTCAGGCCCAGCTGTGTCTTGTCAGCTCACTCTGATGGCTCAGACAAAAACTATGACAGCCCTGCCAGGGGCTCACACACTTCCTGCCACCCAGCTCGCTGTGAGTCAAGCCCGGATACTCATTATCCCCAGCTTTTGGCATCTGGAGCTAAACCCATTACCACCTTCCTCCAGCTGTGTGTGGCAGAGAGGCGGAACTGATTCTGTCCAGGAGGGAGCAGGACCCTCAGACATCCCCACCTGTGTACAGGCTGCAGGTGCAGGTGGTCCCTGCTGCACCTCTCCAGACCCCACACCCAGCCAAAGGCCAGGGAAGGGCAGCCAGGGGGCCATGGGACCCCTTGGGCCAAACCAAAGCGAGCATCCCCGGGCCGAACGCAGCCACGCCGCCACATGCTCACCTGTCAGACCCGTTCCAGACGCACTCGAACTTGTCAAAGATGCAGTCGTTCTCGTAGAGCGAGCAGAGCTTGCTCCGCAGGTAGTCATGGACCTGCCGGTGGGAGGGACAGGATGAGGCCCCCGCACTGACCAGCACGGCCCAGGGATCGGCAGACTCAGCCTGGCTCACTGGGGGCCGGCACGCCCAGCCCAGCCCCATGCTGGCCATAGCCAAGCTGGCAGCGTTGGGCACTGCCTGGCATCCTGTGCCCTCCCACAGCCACCATTCTTCTCTAAGCACCTCCAGCCACGCTCTGCACGTGGCTTGGGCAGCACCAGGCAGTGCCAGGGAACATCCTCCGGCAAAGGGTGACAGTGACAGGGCTACTGCTCTACACAAGGCCTCCCACCTGGCTCCCCCAGCTGCCAGCACCTGAGCTTTCTCTCCTCACCCACCCCCAGCCCGGGGACATGGTGACAACCCACCAGGCCGCTTGAGCCCACATTTAACAACTGTTTGCTTTCCACCATCTACAGGCATAAAGCTCCCACACATCAGGTGCGTACCCGCCGCTCCTGCCACTGGCCCAGAGTGTGGCTCAGGAAGGAACGCAGTGGGTGCCCCACTGCTGCATGCACCTGGCTGTGCCACACTCACCTGGTAGGTCTCAATGGGCCGGTTCTCCATGTTCAAGTCCCACACCTTAACAGTGAGGTAGTCCCGGGTCATGATGTACCTTCCGCTGTGGCTGAATTTGACATCAGAGATTGAGGAGATGATCTCAGAAAAAAATGACCGGTTACTTGGGTCTTCGGGCTCTTCAAAAACTGTGCAAGAGGGAAGAACAAGCCCCATCATTAGCTGAGGCTGGAGCTCCCTGATCTCAGGCCAGGGACCTGACACCCTGTCCCAGCACCACAGGAAGCTTCTGGGAGGGAGCACTTGCAGGATGCTGTACCCAGCACCCACATGTGCTTAGGTTTATCACCCCCTCACCGAGCCCTGGAGCTCCAGTATAAGTGGGAAAAATGTCTGAAGGGCCCATATAAATGATCTCTACAGTGCAGAAAAGGCACTGCCCACAGCAGGCACTGGCAGAAACCTGGAGGCTTTTTCAACAGAAAAAGTGATAGCAACAAGAAAAAGTAAAGATCTCGGGCAGCCAGAAAGCAGCTGAACCCAGGACGTGTCTCTGTTCCCCGGGACAGGTCAGTCACATGAGGCACTGGGCCCCCTGTGAGGGTGCTGTCACCGGGTGCCTCTGGCAATGGGCAGCAGGGCCGTGGGCGCCTGCTGGGCTGCGGGACGGGACGCGTGGGCCCTCCTCGCTCCTCGCGCTGGCAGCAGCAGCGGCTCTGCTGGCTCTGGGGGTCCGGCACGCAGGCGGTGCCGTGACCAGGCTCCCAGCACACACACACACACAGAGGAGATGCCAGGATGGGGGTCCCAGCACACAGCTGGTGCTGCCCAGCCCCTGAGTGGGTCTGTGAACCAAAGCCAGTGGCCGGGCAGGGCAGGGGCTCGGGGCAGCTAATTGTGCTTTGGGCTGAAGGCTTTTGTGTGGCTTTGCTCCTGCTGCAGAAGCAGATCTGGGCTGCTGAACTCACGGAAAGGATATCTGAGCACTAATTCTCTCTTACACAACAAACCTACTTTCTCTGGCACTGAGCGGGTGCTGCCCTGCCCGCACCAGCTCCTTCTGCCAGCTCCCTCCTTCCACAGCAGCCTTCCCAGCTCCCTCTCCATGGGGAGCAGACTGAACCCTGAGATGGCCCTGAAAGGCCGCATGGCCCGTGGGATGATCCTGCTGCTCGGGGGCTGGTGGCCTTTCCACCCCGTGCCCAGGGATCAGTGGTGTGGCTGGGGCTCATCCAAAGGCAGCACTGTCGGCCCACGCACGGGGAGGACGGATTGTTGTAGGGACGCTCCTGCAGTGCCAGAGGGTGAAGCTGCAGCTGTCGGTTACCTGATCACAGCAGCTTCTTATTTCTACCCAAAGCCGAAGATGCTTTCAGCAAAGAACAACCATCCAGCAGCGCTGCAGCACCGCAGACAACAGGGCAAGGAGGAAGCCAAGCAGGTCCTGGGGGAAGTGGGCACCGAGGCCGGTGCGTTTCCAAGGGCTAGTGGCACCAGGCAGTGCCCAAACAAAGGGAAATGCCAATGGCCTCTGCCACTGAAGTGTCAGGAAAATGAATTTTGTTTGCTCCTTAATTGTATTCCAATTCTCAGCTGGGTCCCATTGCTGTCAAGACTGTGAGCTGTGGCCAGGAAATGCAGGAACAGACCAGGTGTGTTTTACTCAGAATTTAGGATAGCTGCCATTCCATATTTCCCAGACTCCTGCCAGCAATGCAAGCTTTCCTCTGTCCACTTTACGCTGAGTAAAAACAGGAATCAGACGGTAACCATGGCTCAGCAGCCCAGGAGCAGCAGTTGCGGTGTAATCCCCCACCGCTCCAGGAGACCTAAACCCAAACGCAGCCAGGGGCTTGCTGGACACAGGTTGTTAGTGGGGGGCTGCACTCAGGTCCACTCAGTTTGTGCATCTTGTTCTTGTAACATGATGTCACTCGGAATACTGAAAGTCTCCTTAATTTCCCATGGGATACCGAGCAGCCACTTTCTGAAGCAAACTCGCACCAGAAGAGGAGACGCAGGGGTTTGGCTGCCCAGGCACACAGCACAGCAGCCCAGGGCTGTGCCACACATCGCTGTCTCTGAGCCCGTCTCCAGCCCTGACAGCTCAGTAGTGGCTGCACATTGACATCCCCGCAACCCTTTGGACCCAAAACAGCCCCATGGTGGCTTTAACCTGCCCCCCCAAAGGTGTGGGGTCAAGACTCAGGGGCAGGTGATCCTCTTGGGGGCAGGCGCTCCTCTTGGGGGCAGGCAGTGGTGCGTGAGGGTGAGTGGCCGTGGGGACCGCAGCCTGGCACACCAGTGGGAGAAGGGAACGAGGCGCCAGGGCAGACCCGAGCCCAGGTCTCCGTACTCCCTTTCTCGTTCTCTTTTAACCCAAGGGGCCCATGGTGGCCACACTCACACTTGGCGTGGCGGTCGCAGAGCGCAGCGGTGCGCATGTCGCACAGGCGGATGGTGCCCTTGCTGCTGCTGTACACGAAGGTGTTGCAGTGGTGCGGGTGGAACTCGGCCGCCGTGATCACCTCCGTCAGCTCCTCCATGTTGGCCGGCTTGATGTCCACGATGTCTGGCAGGGCTAGTCAAGGGGCCCGTGCAGCCCAGCCCAGCCCCTGCTCCCCCTCCTGCTGGCGTCTCTGGGCACCAGGGCTTCCCCTCAACCCACGCAAACCGCAAACCGCGTGTTGTGGGCAGGCACCACCATCACAGGGCAAAACCGTGGCATGGAGTGGGACCAGCCCACACCAGCTGGGGGAAAGCCCAGATCTGGCATGTCTTCTGCTAAGCTGGGAACCTCAGCTCTGGTACCACAGCTGGAAGACCCTGTGTGGGGCATGAGACCTGATCGGCCCACGCACCCGGGGCCTCGGTAAATGTCTTTCAGTGGAACATTGTGGCATGGTGAGTAACCACACAGAAAGCAGCAATGGCGGCAAAGCCCAGGGCACAACATCCAACAGAAAACCCCTGTCTAGGTCCCTCGGGCCACGTGAACTCCCAGAGGTTTTACACAGATTTAGTACTCCTCACCCTCACCCTTGCAAATAAGCAGGCACACAGCCCTACTCGCCTGCAGCCACTCAGAGCTCCCACAGCCACATGCCTGGGACTGCCAAAATCCTCTCGATTGCCTAAACCATGCCCCGGGGATTTCTCAGCAGGAAACACCATATAAATACCGCCAATGATTCGTGCTCTGTGTTATTACTTCTGATGTGGCTGTTACAGGCATGTGGCTGTCACAACCTCATTTGCAGAGCGGTGACTGGCAGCCTGTCACCCGCTGCAGGGTGTAACGGGGACCGCACCATTAGTGCTTCCATCTTCCCCAAGGCATCTGTCTCCACCATCACCTGCAGATCGCCCTCCCTCTGCCTGCCCCACCAGACCCTGCAGGCAAATTCAGAAATGTGTCACCCACACACCGGGTGACAGCAGCAGTGGTGGCAATACCAGCTGAGCCCTGTGCCGCGGAGGGAGCGGCTCCATGTGACTGCGGGATGCCTCGTCTGGACACAGCCTGGCATCCCAGTGGCAGCGCAGGCAGAGACGAGAGGGCAGTGCCTGGATAATGACACACGGGACTGGGGACCCCCAGGGCTCTGCAGTCAGGTGCACAGCAGGTAGCACTGTTTTGTACTCCTGAGGCCCTGCCAGCCTTGCCAGAGGGTGAAGCTCCAGGAGCGAGGCACCACAACCAGCTGTGGGGCTAAGCGAGCTGCTGCACTGCCCGCTCTGTCCCCATCCCTATAGGCATGGGCACAGCCCTGCTGCTTCCCTTGGGGCTGCACCTCACTGGGACCCAGGGCCGTCCCCAGAGCCACACACACCAAAGGATACTAAAACTTTGATTTGTGATTTCAAAATTCCACAGGTTTATCCTCAGGTCATCTGCTGACATGTAGGTCTCATAGTCGCTGTTGACGGAGATGGAGTTGATGTGGTAGGTGTGTGCGTTGGCGAACACCCTCCGGGGAGTGGCCTCCACCATCAGATCCATGGGCCGAAGCACGGGGACCTGCAGGATGAGGAGCAGAGCGTCAGCACCCAGGGACAGGGTCCAGCCGGCTGCCCCGACCCACACCAGCACCTGGCATGGGGAGATGCCCTCACGGGGTCCCTTGGAGCTCTGGCTGTCAGTGCTTCTACCCACCCACTCCTAACAGGCTCTCTCCAGGGAAACCTAATGCCTTCCCAAGTGTACGACAGAAGGACAAGCAGACCCAAAAGCCATCTAATTTTGAGAGAGGCTCCAGGATGGTTAGAGCACAGTGAAGCAGTGAGAACCCAGTAAACCAGGCTCTGATCTTGCTGCAGCAACGGTTCCAGCTTTGAAACAAACAAAAAAAAAACTGAAGAACCTCTTCTGCCTTGTTTTGTCACTGTTAGCCCAGATCTGAAATTCCTGGAGCATTTCTGACAGAAATATATTTCTTGATAGAGCCAGGTCAGCATGTTTTTCCTTTAAACTTTTTTGCATTTGTCTCACAGCGAAGTGATAAAGGTAAGAGATAAGAAGGAACAGAGCCAGGGACACACAGGCAGGGACAGAGGGAAGGACCACGGACAGAGCTGTGGGTGTTTGCCTTTAGATAAATCAGCATAACCCATCGTGGGGTGGGGAGATGCAGTGGGGACCACGTGTGTGAGCAGTGGGGTCAGTAACAGCTTTGGACGCCGCGCTCTGAAGGCACTCAGTGCACCAGGAATGTGTCAATCCATGCTCCTGCTCGCCAGCGAGCTGTTCCCTCCAGCTACTGCATTACTCGTATTATCTGTGTGCTGCCTGAAGAGATTTCCCATGGCTGCAGAGGTGGGGATGGGAGTGACAGCCAGCTCGAGTGACACGAGAGCACTGGTGCTGCCAGCTCAGAGCCTGAGCCTACTGTGACGAGCCTGCGCGCTAATTCTGCCTGACACGGCCAATGATGCATCGTTTGCGCTGACGGATTCTGCTCCGCCAGCTGGGGCCCGGGGACAGTGGCTCGCGCCTCGCTCTGCCACCACAGGGACCGGCTGTCGGCCCGGCCGTCGGAACACGAGGCTTGTGCACAGAGAAAGGGTTCGGTGACTACACCGGGCCTGGCTGGGCACGGAAACAAGCACAGCAAGGGCTTGGGCAGGGGATTCTGCTCAGCGAGATGACTCTGTGGCCCAGCACAGCTCGCGGTCAGACCCTGGGCTAGTTCCTGTCCCCAGTCCGGGCAATCCGGGGCTGATACCAGCATCGTGGCGCCTGCGGCTCCCGGAGTCCCAGCACAATTCCCTACTCATTCCTGCATGGCAGTCACTCACAACCACAGAGCTACAACAAGTTCATAAGCCAAGAACATTCTCCACACATTACTTCCGAGCAAAGTCCTGGGGAGATTTTTTATGTCTGGGACTTGGCCCGTCACCAGGTAAAACCCCACAAGAGGGACAAACATGGTTATCCATGAGAGGTTTGCTAAAGCAGGGACTTTTATCTGCTACAGTGGCAAGAACCTGCACTGAAATATGGAAACCAGCGTGCCCACATGCTGCGAGCTTCTGCTTAAGGTCTCAGCAATGAGGATTTAACCCTGAAAGTGTGGAAACTTTGAGGCAGGAGCAGTCAGGAATTTGCGGGGAGCAGATGGTGAGCTCGTTCCCCAACAGCAGCACAGGGAGCCTACAGTACAAGGGACCCTGGCTCGAGACAGCCAAGGGGAGCAGCTGCCCAGCCAGGTCTCAGCCACAGTGGAGACACCAACAAATGGGGCAATGTGACAGCAACTGGAACTGAGTCTTGTGGTTTTTTGAAGCAGGCCCAGGCCAAGTCAGCGTCTGCCCAACCCACCCGGCTCAATCAGCAGTGCCACAGCAATCCTGAACAGCAGAGACCTCCTTCGCATCCCTGCTCCAGCTCCAGAGCCCACCTCAGGGCAGGTTCTGGTGTCACACACACCCATTACTAAATGGTAATTCAGTGTAACAAAGCACATCAAGTACACAGAAAGACTGTCAAAGAATATAAAACAGTAATAAATTCAATTACTTTCTGTTTTCAGGAAGGGCAGCAATGCCAATCACTTTTCATTTAAAACAAAGTAAGTCTTAATTTTGATTCCTGCTTTTAGCAGGTACCCCCTGCAGAAGACATCTCGCTCACTCAGAGCACACATAACACTTGATTCCTCTCCTTGTGTCTCGTGAAGGCTTCCCCTGTCCTGAGCTAATGAGACACCAACCCCTTCTTGAGCTGTGAAACTCATTTTCTTGATTGTTGGGGTGGAGACAGCTGGCATGTCCCGGCCCCTTCCTACCACTGCTACTGTGCATCCTCCTGCCACCTCCAGTCCTGAGTGAAGGACCACAGTGCAGGGGACGTGGTGCCAGCAATTGTCCCTGTCCCATCAGGCTTCCCCTTTCATTGTCTGTCATGTTGACTCTCACCAAATGCTCCCTGCAGAAAAGCTCCACATGGCCGAGCTCTCCATGTCATCCACAGTGCCATGATGGATGTGGCCTGTGGAATCACAGAGATTCAGCGTTTCTCAGGAATGCCTCATCCTCTGCCCAGAAGTGCCACATGGCAGCAGCATCAGCAAAACACAGGTCCATGTACGGGGGAAAGGATCAAGGACTCAGCTCCTGGGATGGCAGTCACAAACCTCCCAAAGCCCATGGCCCACGTGTGCCAGGTTTGAGGTGCCCCTTCCGGGGGTCCGATGGGAACATGGAACTCCCATATAGCCCTGCAGTGGGATGGGACCCAACCACCTGCACCCAAGGCGAAAGCAATGCTGGGAATCCTCATAGGACACACCAGAGGCCAGAAATTCCCAAAGAGTGTGAATATGACAGGACTAACTGCACTGGGACCACTCACACATTTCTGTGCAGTGGAGAGGAAGATTTTGCTGCCAGTTACCTCCATGGAAATGCTCTGGGCACAAGCGGCTGCACTGGATGTAGGCTGAAATCCCAACTTGAGCCAGAGCGGTGGCCATAAAAAAAAATCCCAATAAATAATCCATTAGGTGTCGACCCAATCCCCACCTCGCCAGGGTGACCAGCTGCAGCCATAGCTCTGTGGTTACCTGACAGGTGTGGCGGAACTGGCCGCAGGCAGCTTAGCCTGCGACGTGCCGATGGGTACCACTGCGCTCACCGTGACCAGCCGGGCTCTGAACTGGCACATGGGGAGAGCTTTTCTCGCTCCTGCATCTACAGCAGGACACACGTCCCTCCCTGGTGACAGCTGAATGGTGGCAGTGCCAGGCCAGCACAGCAGCGGTGCCGGGCCAGCGCAGCGGGCGAGCGCGCAGCCCCGCTCCCCCCAGCCCAGCCCCCTGCTCCACACCAGCACAGCCAGAGCTCAGCGTGCTCCACAGCCTCGCACAGGATTTGGCCAAGTGGGATTAGTCAAGCTGAAGCTTGGATTGACCCCAGCCTTCAGTCTCCAAGAAGGAAACTGTAATCCAGTCCCTGGCAAATCAGGGAGCAGAGCAAGTGCTCAGGGATAAATCCAGTGAGCTTTCCACCTGGCCCGGTGGCTGAGCTCTCCCAGGCACACTCCACAGTGTTTGTTTCCTACCTGTGTCAGTTACATCCTGTGACTGCCCAATGCCACTTCAAGCTTAGTATTTTGCAGACAAAATGAGCATCAAACACTAGATTCATGGCAGACTGACAACCTCACACTGCTCAGAATTTTGTCACATTCGACCTGGCCTGTGACATGCAGAAGGGACCTTCCTGCAAGAGGACAAAGCCGCTGCCTCACTGCTCATCCACGCAGCTGATGGAGCTGCTGCTTCCATCTCTTGTCCCTGCCTCGTCACTGAAATGCTCTGCAGAATAAATACAAGGAAAAGAGGCAAATCTCTGCTGAGGCAGAAAGGCAGCGGCAGCACAGCAGACCTCCTCCAATGCATCTCCCATCACAGCCACTCTGGGGCTGCTGGCAGGGGAGTCAGATGCAGTGGGGCACAGCACAGCCTCCCTGGGAAACCGTGCTCAGGGGCCAAGAAATCCAAGTGCTTCAGCAAAATGGGAGACACAAACCAGGATTTATGA
Source organism: Callaeas wilsoni (assembly GCA_013398955.1). Classification (NCBI taxonomy): domain Eukaryota; kingdom Metazoa; phylum Chordata; class Aves; order Passeriformes; family Callaeidae; genus Callaeas; species Callaeas wilsoni. The sequence continues at coordinate 26,101 of VWPU01003236.1, forward strand.
TGGAATTTGCCGGAATTGAGAGAGTGAAGTGGCAGCTCTTAAGAGAGGGCTCTGTGACAGCTACAAACACGAAGAAACAGGCACACAACGGCCCTGCCCACTGCACCCTCCCACCAGCGGCACAGCCCGCACCAAGCACCCACCCAGTGCCCCCGGCTGCGGGGCAGGGCGCGCTTGGGGTGTCACCCCAGACTGAGTGCACTGTGGGGGACCAGTGCAAACACATCCTCTCTTTGAAAAGGTTTAAGCCCTGGATATTACTTGTGTTAATTATCTCCTATGTAAGTCTCAAGGCACAGATACAGTGAGAGGTACTCGGGAGCACACCGAGACAGTTATGCAAGGTCAGAGGGTTGCAGCTATTAAAGTGGGGACAATTCAAATCAGCAGAACTCTTCTAAGGACAGTAAACACCTCGCTACGCAGCCTGAGCAGAGTTAAATATTCTTTTTCCACTACTGGGTTAGAAATTCCTCAGAGGCTGATGCTCATCAAGTGCATTTAAACCATTAAGACAAACGGGTGAGAAATTATGGCAGCAAGGTGCATTTAAAACCCTTTTTCCCTTGTCTGTGGTTGAAAATTAAACCATGGGTGGATGTGGCTTTCATCTAAAGCACACCCATCACAGGACAATTACACGTCAGATTTACACCAAGCTGCAGCAAAACGGTTACAGCTATGTAAATATCTGTCTAAGTAAAACCATCAAAACATTAGATCAAGTGAGGCTGGTGGAAGACTCCTCAATCTTCTGTCCTCAGGGACCACAGGCACTGCACAGCAGATACCAATAAGCGTAACACCGAGCACTCAGAGCATGTTCAGCCTTCCCGTGCCCTGCGCCTCTGCCAGGCCACTCGTTGGAGCAGGAACAGCAGCGCCTGACCCCGGCGCCGTGGCAGACACCGAACGGCAGCTCCTCCAGCCACACAGTGCTGAGCTGCTGCCAGGAGTGCATGGGCTGAAACTGTCAAGGCAGTGAGTGGACTCCAACCGTGTCCAGTTCTCTGACACGTCAATATGACTGTCTGTAGCGGGGAAAGAAATCCCAGGGCCTTCCCAGTGTGTTTGACCAGAGAAGGAAGCACTGCCTGGGATGACACCCTTAACACTGCTGCCTTTCCAAATCCTGCCTCCCAGCCTGCCGAGGGCTGACAGCCCCAGCTCTGACAGCCAGATGCCGAGGAAACCTCTCCAACAGGCTGTCAGGTAACAGCATGTTAGGCTGGAAATGCTGCCTGAAACATAACAGCAGATACACATCTACACGAAATAAATGCTTTCTTGCTCTGGAAAGAAAAACGCTGCCAGTCACCAGGAGCAACCCTGTACAGAGACAAGAATTAAGCGCCTGCCCAGGGTTCTCAATGGCTTCATGCAAAATGGAACTGGGACCCACAAAGGGAGGCAAGGACAATTATAGTAACAATTTTATTATGTATAAATATAAAACCCACAAGTACTCAAAATGCAAATTCTGACAGGGTGTTAATAAATTACAAGCTGGTCCGGTCTGATTAATGTCACGACTAGGAGGAAAACTCATTTGGAGGAATTACTTCTGCTCCTACAGCAGCAGCTACATCTGGGAGTGCTCCAAGCTGGGAGAGTTTCTGCCCTGCCACCTCACTGGGATGGGCCCAGCCCGTGGGGCAGCACAGCACACTGTGGCACCAGGGTACCAGGCACGGGACGCGGGCGCGGCGCTGGCAGCACGTCTGCCCAGCATCGACACAGCCCGGGCACCCATGGCAGCTCCCTCATCCACTCCCATGCCCATGCACCGGTCACGGCACCAGCCTCCAATACAAGGATGCCCTCCGACATCAACCGAGCACGGCAGGACGGCGTTGCAGGTCCCATGGCACACAGGTGACACCAGCAGCAATCTTCATCCCAGCCCCCGCAGGGAACGACTCCTCAACTCTCATGGTCCCCCCCCACTTACCCGCAGCATGGTGATCATGGAGGGGTCTCGGAGACGGCCATCCTCATCCTTGAGGTTGTATCCCTCCGGTCTCTTGTCCCGCTCGCTGACCTTCCATAGCTTCACAGTCTTATCTGGCGGAGGAAAGAGGAGAGCATCATGGTGGCTGCTCCCTGAGCCGCCCACTGACGGACGCACCAAGGCCACACCTGCTGGAAAAATCTCCTGTGTCCTCCGGTGCCATGCGCTGGAAGTGGTGATAGATGTACCTGTGCCCACAGCAAGCTGCAGGTGCACAGCCCGGCAGAGGGGCAAAGACGTGCAGGGCACACTGGCCCTGGACGTGCCCCAGAAGGCACGACAGGGCGTCTGTAGCTCACCCAGAGCCATGCTGGCATTCCCCATCCAGAGCTGCGCAGAGCCCAGCACTCACCAGGACTGAAGGCAGCTCCCACCCCTCCGCAGCTCCCTGACTCCTCCCAGCATCCCACCGCCCGTGCCACAGAGCCCCCGCAGAAACAACACCAGGAACACGTGGGGTTATTCTGAATAATGGTGTTTTCTTTGCTCCCTCCTGGCAGGGACTCCATCTATAGTTTATCATCACTTCCACCAGGTTTCATACAAAACACCGTTATCCATCTTCATTTTCTCTCTTACACAGCAACTCCAAAGCAGTGCCAATTAATTTTGGTTTTATTAACATGCTCTCTTTTGGGGGGTTCAGTAAAAAATGTTAGTGTAACAGTAAGAACAAAAAGAAACAGCATAACACAGGAGTATTTCTGAACTAATTGTTTTGATAACCTGCCTGCATATGGAACACCACCCAAATGGAAGGGTAATATCCCTGTTAATCAAAAAACTATTTAAAAACTCAATTAACAGAACATTATGCTGTATAATTAATCTTCATTGCATTTCAATGATTCTCCCCCAAATGAGTTTAATATATCTTTGAATTTTATTACAATGATCAATAGAGTCAATTCTATAGCACAAAGTAAGTTGGTTATGGAAGATAATTAGACCCCTCCTTTTCCCCTGAAGTAATTAAGTCACATCCATCCTAAGGTCCCATTCATCCCAAGTAATATTCCCAGATCCTCATGATATTTATCAGAACATAACATGGAACTGCTGAGCCGAACACAACTGCAAATTGAAACAAAACACCTGCAGTTTGTCTTTTAAAAAAAAAAAAAAATTCCCAGGATCCTTAGAATAAAAAATACAAGTTGTCGGCAGGGCAGAAGCCTCCCTCTCTCCCTCAAAGGGAGGGCCTGCCATGAAATACACCTAGTGCACAGGGATTGAGTTCTGCCAGATCCATTCCCCCAAGACACCTGTGTTACCCTGCAGGGGAAATATTTAACAAATACTTCCCCAAAGAAACACCACAGAGAAGACTATGCCTGGTGGTGGGAGCCCAGGAGCCTGAAGCAGTGGGACAGCATGGCCACATACCGTTGGTGGAGAGCAGGAAATATGCCGCGTTCTGCTGTGGCAGCCATCGTATCTTATTGATCTTCTCCTCAATCTCCAGGCTCTTCAGGTAATCGAACTCTGGCTCGTGGCTCTGGAAGGTGCTGTAGACATTGTACTCTCCCCTGCGGTGGGGCTGGTTCTTGCTCTGCGGAGGGACAGGGAGGAGCTGAAGGTGTTGGCAGCGGGCTCAGGGTGCTCTGGGGTTGGTGACGGCGAGTGCGGGGCTGAATGCCTGGGCATGGCCTCTGCTGACACCACGGCCCCTGGTGTGCTCGGTGGGAATGGAGTGGGAATGGAGAAGAAACGGACAGCGAATGGAGTGGAAACAGAGTGGGAATGAGAGGGAATGAAGCAGAAACAGAGCAAGAATGGAGTGGGAATGGAGAGGGAATGGAATGGGAACACAGTGGGAATGGAGAAGAAATGGAGTGGAAACAGCAAATGGAGAGGGAATGTAGCAGGAAGGGATCCCACCCCACTGTCTGTCCCCAGTGAATGACTGGGACCCAGTGCCAGCTCCTGCCACGTGCTGAGCCCAGCCACAGAACTGCTGGCAGCAGCCTGGTACAGGACCGGCAGCCTTGGTTTGGGTGAGTGGGTGAGTGGGTGAAGCCCCACATGCTCCCATGAGCAGGAGCTGAGTGGATACATTTGGAGTGATGCTGGAGCCTTAAAGTTCAAGAAAAGCAGTAGAATAATGAAATGAGAGGAAAAGGAGAAATGAAATAATGCTGGAAAGGCTGATGAAGTGTCTACACATGTGATGGTTAACCACTGAGTTCTCTTCAGCGCATGTAGAAATAATTTTAAAGCTTTAACTTTGAGAAAAATTTAAAACCATTATGGGACTGTGACATGTCTCATGCCCAGGTCTGATGCATCCCTTCCAGCGCAGCTGAGGACAGGTCCCGCTGACTCGGGCCAGGCCAGAGCAGCTAAGTGGGACAGCTTCGGCAGTGGTGGGCACCTCCCCAGGTGGCAGGAGCCGGCACAGCTCCCCCAGTCAGGCTGGCCGGGTGCCCACCAGCGCAGGGCCACGTTGTGGGCTGAGGGCGAACACGCGCTTCTCCAGCAGGCACAGCCTCCAGCTTCCAACGAAGCATTTGCTACCATTTCCTGGGCAAAGTTTTGGAAGGGAAATGTAATTGTTGCATCCATCTACACTTTCCAGAATTTTGGTGGCATGAAGGGTTCTTGGGGTGATCTCATCTCCGAGATGGGCAACTGCCACACACTCAGATGTGCTGCCTGATCCCTGTTACACCTGGAGCAGAAGATGCAGGCAATGCGATGTTTGGAAGGTGTTTGGCAGGAGGAAATCTGGCCCTGCTGAGGTTAATAGTTGCTTTTCAGCTCGTAGTATGCCAGGAGAGCCCTGAGCTTAGGAGTGACACAGGCGGATTAGGGAACAGCAGGATGCTTCACTTAAAAGGATAAAATGGGCCTTTTGCATTCACTGGCACTTACCTCCTGCTCACGCTGAAATATTACAACCCGGCCCCCCTTGTCCCCTGTTGCCAGTAACTCTCCAGTGTGGTTGAACTCAACTGTGGAGATGATGTCAGCTGGTAAAGAGAAGACAAAGACAATTTAAGTAACTGCAGCCTGACTTCCGCAGGCATCCAGAAAGCACCATGCCCCATACAGCTATATGCCTCGTCTGTGCTCTGTATCCTGTGGCATCTCCATAAATCCGTGTTTTTCTATTGTCTCTAACACTAAAAGGGCCAGGCATTTTGGAACTATGCTGTCATGAGCCCAGACCTGCCTGGTGCTCCTGCCCCCCTGCCCTGGCCTGTGCCCCCACACCGGTTCCAGTGGGATTTCCAGACACTGTGCCTGTGCTAAACGCAGCCTGAGGACCGCTGTCAGCAGCAGGGGCACGGAGCTGGGCAGTACAGCGTGGCATGGCACCGCATGGCACAGCATGCCATGGCACGCTCCCCTCACGCCTGGGGGAGTTGCCCGCACCACTTGGGGTGACACGATCAGTTCCTGGGACCCGAGGAGGGCTCGGTGCCATTGGTGCCCCCAGCATCTCATCTCAGCACCTGGCTGACGGGCAGATCTTGCTCCCACCTGGTCCTTGGGCCACCCTCTGCCTAGGGTGGTGGTTTGCCTTCACCCTCAGAGGAGAGGGCGCAGACAAATTAAGACACCTTTGTCCTCTCTCCCTGAGCTCCCCAGGCAGAACAGCTCAGGTGATCACATCTCCATTGCTGCTTTCCTCTGCCCATCGCTGAATCTCCCATCGCCTACCAAGGTAAATTGAAGCGATGCCTTTCAGCCCTCCATCAGCTGAAAAGCCACTGCACTCGCACCACTCCCCTTCCTCACAAAGCAGGGTACCATCTCCAGGGTTCTGGGCTCAGTGGCAGAAGAAGCCAGGGGACACACAGAGACCTGGAACTGCAAACGCTTTAATCTGCAGTGTTTACCCTTGAGGCAACGCAGGCGGGAGCTGCTAATGATTGGATTTATTTGGCCTATTTTTAGAAGAATGTCAGAGGTTAATTCCACGGCAATTACTGCCCAACTGGTGCTCACCCGCTGCCTGGGGAGCCACACTCCACCAGCAGGAACCTGGGGAGCTGGAAGAATGACTGCAGCCTTGGAGCCTCAGCACTGGGTGCAGGTTGGATTCCGCGATGAACAGCCGTAACAGCTGCCAGCTCACTCCTGCCATTTGCATGCCCTGCCCTTCTCACTTCTGCAGCACCAGGACCGGCAGGGTTGCAGCCCAGGGCTGCAGCCTCAGCAGCTCTGGGCAGGGGCAGACCCCGGTGCCGGCCACGGCACTGCCCGCGCTCGGCGCTCGGAGCCCTCGGAGCTTTGCCGCGGTTCCTCCTGCCTGTTAGCTCTGCCGTGTGCCAGCAGAGCAAGCCTCAGGAACAGATAACCTGACTGTCCCCTCTCCCTCCCCAGGAGTTTTATCCCTTTCACTAGAAAGCTACCTCAGCAAATGAGAAAAGACAAAATGCAGCAGCTGGCCCAGACTCCTGGTGCAGCTCGGAACACCACTGAGGGTTTGTCTTCCAGGACCAGCCCAGACAGCACCCACCAAACGCACACCCCATGCTGCAGCACCACCCAGACAAGGCACCTCAGAGCCCCCTCACACAGCCATGGGCTCCCCCAGAACAACACCTCTGTGCCCCAGACAGCATCTCTGCTGAGCGAAAGGCTCCAGGCAGATTCGAGAGTCAGAACAGACAACCCATCCTGGCAGTGTGGGGCACTCAGCAAAACACACCGCCGCTCCCCGCACACACCGGCGCTCACCAGTGCCCACCAGCACACACCGCTGCTCACAGGCACACGTGGCTAGACTGGCTGGCACTCAGCTAGACAGCTCCAAGGCAAAACACTTCATTCCTTCACATGGAACCCATGTGCCTTGTGGCCATCGTGGCCGGTACACAGTGCCGGGAAGGCTTTAACTGCCTGCTGCCAACACTCGGGAAGGCTGAGGAGTGCCGCAGAGGGGCTGGGCTTCACTCTGGCTCACACCAGTGGGGTGGACTGCAGCCAGGGGTGGGCAGCACCTGGCAGAGATGTCAGTCTTTCAGAGTTAAAGCTATGGAATGGATTCTCAGCTTCTTCAGATCACCTGCTCTTCTCTGTTGTTTGGGTCTGAACTGTTGGTTAAATATCATTCCCATTTAGCACGGTTGCACAACATTCAGCAAATTCCCCCCAAAGGGCAGGACAGGCATTTTTAACACCTGTTAGAGGCTGGGGAGGGTCACTGGGACAGGGAACATTCCATCTGTGCTGCTGGAACCTGTCCACCTCCCTACAGCCTGTGACAGTTCTGCAGAACCAGAACCCAATCTGCAATTTCATGGAATGGCCGTTGGGTCTAACACACATGAGAACAACCACATTCCCGGGAAGCTAACCCAAAGCAGTCTCCCATTCCCACAGGTAACTGCAACCACAGCTGCTGACAGGGGCCAGAGCAAAGTCAGACACCTTCAAGCACTGTAGTTTTGTGCTTGGCACCAAGTCTGGCTCGGCAGCTCCAGCTCGACCCTGGCTCACGCAGAGGTTTTCATTCCTGCAGCAGGTGACGCCCACCCTGGAGAGCACGGCTGCGATGTCATGGGCTGAGCCTGGTGCCACCGAGGTGTCACATGGATAACGCGCTGGGAACGGGCTTGGAACAGCCGCTCCAGCAGCAGCCAGGGGATTCAGTGGCTATGGCTGGGCAGTGCTAATGTGCACCTCGTAATGAGACATGCTGCTTCCTTCTAAAATTACTCAGTTGAACATGTACCTGTTTTGCTCTGTTTAATCCTCTCCATCACCAGCTGCCAGTTTTAGGTCATTCTCTTTTCAATGAATTAAAAATAACTTTGTGTGCTGCGATGAGGCATTTTTCAGACATGATCTAATGCACCATCCTGTGAGCAGGACTGTGGTCTGAGACACCAGGGCCAGGCACCTCAGAGACCCTTGTGCCACCCCAGCCCAGCCACCCATATACACTGCACCCACAGAGAAGGGGGTTTCAGGTCCACAGACCCTCCCAGACCTGCTGTTCACTCATGCCCATCATCAGGACTTCAGACAAGGATAACAATAGAGCCTGGCTAACACCACCTTTCATATATTTTAAAAAATGCCCTAAATATTAAAGAAAGTCTTCTGAGCAGAAGCATCCAACCCAAGCCCAAATCCACCACAGCTGGCAGAAGCATCATTCCCCCAGCACCCATGGTCTGGGCGCTGGCTCTTTTCCCTGGTGTCTGGGGGCAGTGACAGCAGCCTGGCACAGAAGGACATCCAGAGGGGAAATGGGGGAGTCCCACGGAGGTAACAGCTCAGGAGCACAGAGTGGCACCAACTCCTTTCCAAAGGTGTCTCTGAACAAGCCAGAGGTCAGTCACGGCTGCTGCACGCCCCGCCTGCTGCCCTCGAGACAGGACAGGGTGGTTATTAATGAAAATGCACATGTATTCGTGCTGAGATGATCCATAATTTATGTCCATTTCTCCCAAGGTTCCTTCAGCAGTTTTGTGACAACAGAAAGGAAAAAACCTTCCCTCTTTTTTGCTTTTTCATTTCCTTCATCACCTCCTACACGCTCAGTGCCCCAATGCGGGAATTTAAAGCAAACAGTTTCCATGGAGACCCAGCCCGCCGTCCTCCCTCCCTTCCCATCCTCCCTTCCCTCGGCATCTCTGTGCCTTCACGCTCTCATGCTAAAAATATCAAGGATGGGATTTGATTTCCGCCGTAGCGATAGAGTTTTATCAGAAAAATGGGAAATTTACAACACACCCCCCTCCCCCTCTCCCAGCGTGGAGGAAGGCATGCTTTCTGCCAGGAACAGGGAATGAATCCGTTATTAAAAAGAAAGAAGATAAACTAGGAAAGCTGCAGTTGGTGCTGTGACCTGGATCCCTGGAGCAGCCTGGTCTGCAGCAGGGAGCTGCCCACACAGACACCCCTCTCCTTCTGCCCACCAGGGCAGGGACCTGGGTGTCGCATCCCTGCTCCTGGAGCCTTCCAGGCACCTTGTCCTCGCTCCCAGAGCATTCCGGGCACCTCATCCCCACTCTTGGCTCATCCCATCTGCTCCAGCTTCAGCAGCAGCTCCATGCAAAAGGGCCCTGGTACCGCCTGTCCTGGTGAGGAGGCCACGGGACACTACACATGTCCCAACCCCTGTGCCAGGAGCACGTGGCCCCAGTGCACACAGGATGACACCCCTGGTCCAGCCCGTGAGGCCCAGGCCACAGCAGTACAGCCACTCCATGGTGGCAGGGACATCCCTGGACTCAAACCCACTGGGCAGAGGGTGCCTCCCAGCCCTCCCAGGAGCTCTGCCTACTGCCTGCTTTCCCAGTGGAACACTCCTCCTTTGGGGTGAGAAGTGAGAGGCAGGTCTGTGACCACACACAATCATGCAATCATTGAGGCTGGAAAAGCCCTCTAAAAGTGAGTCCAACCATTCCCCCAGCACTGGCCAGGTCACCACTAACCCATGTCCTCAAGTGCCACAGCTACACATCTGTTACATCCCTCCAGGGACGGTGACTCCATCACTGCAGCCTGCGCCAGGGCTGGTCAGGCCTTTCAGGGAAGGAATTTTTCCTAATATCCAACCTAAACTTCCCTTGGTGCAACCTGATACCATTTCATCTCATCCTGTCCCTGTTCCCTGGGAGCAAAGCCTGACTCCCTCCCCGGCTGCCCCCTCCTGTCAGGGAGTTGTGGAGAGTGAGAAGGTTCCCCCCGAGCCTCCTTTTCTCCAGGCTGAGCCCCTTTCCCAGCTCCCTCAGCTGCTCCTCAACAGCCTTGTGCTCCAGACCCTTCCACAGCTCCACTGCTCTCCCACGCCCAGGCCCAGGCCCAGGAGCTGTCCTGACGACGCCATCGAGCCAATTCTTTCCCCAGACAGAACTCTGCCTTTCTTGGGCAGCCCCTGCCCTCCCCCTGCCCTTGACTCGCTGCTCTGCCCTTGCCCGCTCAGCTCTGCCTACCGGGGCTGGTGCCAGGGGACAGGAGGGTTGTGAGGGCTCTCGGACCGTGGCTCCGGACGCCCTGCTCTCTTTACTATGTGTATAAATTGCTCGGTGGACAGCACCACACACAAAGCCTCCAACTGCAGATGATAATAAATTGGGAAGCGCCATAAATAACAGCAGACCAGGCTGCCAAAGGAAGGATTTAGATCATTCAAATCCCAGGCTATGAGTTGCCAAACCGAGTTTAATACTGATAAGTGTGGGATAATAACTCACCACAACCACGTCCCTCCTCCCCCCTTAGACCCCTGAAGGGAGCGATGGCTGCAGGGGTTTGCCAGGGAGATGGAGATGTGGCCCCCGGCTGGGACCGCAACCAGGCCATGGCACAATGGCCACTCCCTGACTGCTGCTTGGCCACGAGGGAGAAAGCAAGAGGGACACCAATGGATCCAGTTAACTGAGAACAGAACCTACATCTGAAACCACTCAGGTGGATGAAGAAAGCACAAAGAGGTAATGAAAAATTAAGAGGCTTACGGAGGGAATGTCCGGTCATGGGAGAGGCAGAGCACAAGCCCACCCATAGATCCCCTGTGGAGGTCTCAGTGCATCCCACCTTCTCTTCATCCCACCATCTCTGCCTCCCATCACGCCATGGCAGGAGATGGACCCCAAGCTCAGAAAGGGGTTTTGAGAAGGACCCAAACCTTAGAATTACAACTGAATAACGCAGCACAACCCTCAGCCTCTCAAGGAAGACTCCCAGGTCTGGCCATCAGTGACAGGCTGTGGGTCTTTCTTTGCTCAGGAAATGGTGAGACTCAACATTTCACTGTTTAAAAGAGACCCCTTTGGTATCCCTTCCTGTCTGCCTCTCTTAAAACACACAAAAAAAGAGCTAGCAAAGTGTTTACTCTGAAAGGCATGCACTGTCAGTGATGAGGAATTCACGTCCATGGCAGGGCTTTACATGCAGTTTGATGGGAGCTGTGGACCTACCACTGCTCAGGCCTGGACACAGCAAGGCACCCCAAAGGAGCCAGGACCTTCTCCCCCCTCTGTCTGGTCAGATCTAACCCAGCACAGCCGGCGGCTGCAGCAGAGCTGGACCTCCAGCCCGCACCCCAATAGGCAGAGCAAGAGGCTCATTCAAAGACCGGAATGCAACTCTCTTCCCTGCCCATGGAAAAGTGTCAGAGAGGAACTAAAACGGGGCGGGGGGACTTTAGGGCCACTCAGGTACAGAAAGGGCAGGCTAAAGAGGAAGAAAGCCTAGGCAAGGCCATGGAGCTGAAGGGGACAAGGACGTGGCATGGAAATGCCACTGGAACAGGGCAAGGTACAATGTGCAGGGTAGCGTGGGGAGCCTGGGCCAGAACCCTGCCCCAGGCTGTGTGGTCCACCGCAGGGGGATGTGAGGTGGGAGGGCAGAGGACAGCGGAGGTTAAACGGCAATCTAATGGCATGAAAAATCACATGTGATTGATCGGCATTGATTATCCCCTGCTGAGGGGAATGATAGCCTGGGAAACAGAAATCAATTCCGCTGCATTAAGCCCAGTAAGGATCTGGAGCATCAGCAAAATGCCCTGAAACACCATTGCTTGCCGACACCGTGAAGTGAAGCACAGCACACCACGGCATGGCACACCACAGTATGGCATGGCATGGCATGGCACGGCACGGCACACCACGACACAGCACGACATGGCACACCATGGCATGGCATGGCACAGCACGGCACGGCACGGCACAGCGCCTGCCTGACCCCTTCATCCCAGCCAGGCCAGGGCCGCGGTGAAGGAGGGAGGACAGGCTTAGTGGAAGAGCGCCATGCCTGAACACCTCCAAGCCTGGGGGCAGGTCCATACCTCCGCCCATCACGAGTCCTGTTTCCTGCAGGGATCGGGCTGGAGTCACGGCTCACATGGGACCTCCCAGCAGCTTCGGGCAGGGCTGGACACACTGCTGAGCTCTGTTGTCTGGGTACAGCTCCTCCTCATGAGTACATGATGCTGCAGAGCTAGCAGCAGCTGCTCCTCTTCCCCAAAATGGAATAACTCTCCTAGATTTAAGAGCTAAAAATACTAGCACATTCCAAATTTCTCTGCCCTTGTCACAGCAAAGAGTAATTTCGTGCTACCCAACCTAGACGAAAGAAACTCCCATCTGGCAGCAACCCCCATGCCGCTCAGTGTCCCCCACCAAAGCACCCATTTCAGAATGCCAGCGTGCAAGAATGTGAATTTACATCACTCCACCACCCTGGCCAGGTGTAATTTACTGGAACTGCTGGAAAGGAGCGTTCGGGAGGAAACAACATCATGGAAGGGTTCGGCACAGAGACTCAGGGGGAGCAGAGGCTCTCACGGCCCCAGGTGCCCAGGGCAAGGATATGAGAGGAGTGGGGCAAGCTCTCCTCCAGAGCCCAATCCACCAGCAGACACCACACAGCCTAGGGATGCCATGGGTTGGGTCATCGACAGGAGCAGAATAATAAAACAGAAAAGAAAGTGAAGGGCAGCTTTCGGGCAGAACCATAACTTAGCCCACCTGAGGAGGTGAACGGGGCGAAGCAGAGCAGTAGAGCTGCCTTTGGCCCAGCTGCCCTGGCCCCTGGCCCAACCAGCAGCCATGCCTGCCCACCAGCCCTGCTGGGTCCTGGGTATGCACGCAACACAAAACTCTTCTGTCTGCATCAAGATGCCCAACTCATTAGCTCTTGGATTAATGGCAATTTTTAATTGGTCAGGCTATGAACACCTTATTAAGCTGTTACACATCACACCTGTGGTGGCAGAAGAGTACGTAAATCAAGACAATTAGCCTGGGACCCAAGAATCTCTCCACCGGTGCAAATAACCCTCACTCTGTGAGGAAAACCAACAGCTGCTCTAGGGTGCCCCAGAACACCCGGCTGCCAGGAGACCCCAAGCAGCCCCACCAGTCAACCCCAACACGGCCCCAGCTCTGGGGGCGGTGGGAGAGGTTCACAGGTGCTACCTCAGTCAACAGTCCAGGCTGTGGCAGGACAGACCCTCTGCACGTACACCTGAGATAACCACAAATCATGCTCTACAGAGTGTAGCAACTTCTTTTAAGAAATCACAGAATATTCTGAGTTGGAAGGGACCTGCAAGGATCATCGAGTCCATCACTTGTGTGACTGTGCCATACGGAGATTGAAACCACAGCCTTGGCATTATTTGCACCATGCTCCAACCAACAGAGTTAATCTTAGGGGCTTAAAAGCAAACTGATTGAGAATTGGGCAGTTACTGAAATCCACGGTTTCCTGATGATTTTTTTCTCTATTTAGTATTCTTTTCTACATTATTCATCTGTCATGCGCACACGCGCACACCAGGGCAGCCCTCCGTGACCCGCCAGTGCTCCCAGTGCTGGGGCCTCGGAGGGGAATGCCGGGCAGTGGCTCAGGCTGACAGCAGCCTGCCCTCCTGCACCCACTGCCAACACCCGCGGCCCGTGCCTCCCCCAGCCCTGCGCTCCGGCCGCTCGCCGCACTCACTGCCTGCGCTGTGCTGTGCTGTGCTGCGCTGCGGAGCTGGCTCACACTGCCAGAGCATTCCAGGCAACTCATCCGACTGCCCTGTCCCTTGGCTCACTGCAGGATTTACGCTGCGATCCCTGTGCCAAGAGGCTTAGCAGCACAGCAGACACAGCCTCCTCAAAATGGCTGATTTGGGCTTAGGAATAGTGATGGAAAATCCAAGTCTATCTGCAAAATATACCCTTTAAATAAATGAGACTTTGTAAAAAGCAGCTGAGCATTGATGGAGTCCTCCACTCTTTCCACAATAAAACCTTTAAAAACTCCAGTGATTTCTGCCACAGAACTTTCTGGGCACTTCTCATGCATGGGCATAAAGGCATAAGCAATGCAAAAAGTGGCCTGGTTCCAAAATACCTTCCGAAAACCTGTGATTTCCAGGGACATCACTGGTTGCTGAAAACCTGAACATCTGACACAGGAAGCAGGAACTCACGGATGTTAACAATACTGAGCTCTTTGTGTTTACAAGATCTTTATCTGCAGCAGGAACACAAAAGCTGCTTTTCTCAAAAGGTAACTGTGACTGAACAGTGCAGCACCAGGTCTGACCCTCAGCACGTACCTATGTCCTGGGGATGCCGCCTTGCAAACGCAGGAAACTCTCAGATGTGCACCCCTGCATTAGACTGTTCTTACAGACGAAGGGTCGGTGTGCAGACACCGGGATGGATGCTTTCCAGCACACTTCGTGTGCCATGCAGTCTGTCTTTCTGGTCATCTTGCTGCAGCCATCTGTTAGCTGATCAGCAAAAACTACTGACTATTTAAAAATTTTAATTAGAAGTACCCAAATGTCAGCTAAGTGAGTAAAATTCAGAAGCAGCAAGCTTTGCTCTCACATAGAGCAGCTATTTTCGGCTTATAACCCAATTTTGTTACCATCTTGCTCTGATGTCATTCTCTGTCACATTATTCCAGTTTGGTGCCCCTGGAACAAGCCCCTCAGCTGAACATGGGCGGCACAACATGCACCTACTGTGACAGGAGCTTCTCACAGAAACCTGGCCCCGAGTGCTCCATAAGGGGCACCGCCCGCAGAGACCTATTCCACAACGGATCACAAAACACATTGCACACATGGAGACTCAACTGACGAGTGCCCACGGGCAAACCTGGGCACAGCGTGACTAAATGAGCTGCCTGCAGGCGGGTCAGCCAGGGAGGCAGCACCAAGACAGAAACACAGGTGGGTCGGCAGTGAGGAACAGCAGTGGGTCAGAGGTGAGACACGATGGGCCTGGCACACGATGGGCAATGGGGGGAAGCAAATGGGCAATGCGGCTGATGGAATATGAACACCTTCTGCATGGGGAAACGGACCCTTCTCCGCCTTAATCTACCTCTCCACAGCGAGCACCCACAGAAGCCATGCCCAACAGAGTGGTGGCACTTGAAAAAATGTTCTTAACATTCTAGTTCTATGGGAAAGCAAACACACCAACACTATGCAGACAGTCCCTGGTATTTGTTGCACAGATTTGAATTTAATCAGCTAAAGATGGCTTAATCCAGCATCTGGGGCTGTACTGAGTAAGATGGCAGCACAATAGGACTGAGGCAGGCAGTGCCACCCAGAGCACTGGGCTGTGCCACCCCCAGCTCAGTACAAATGTCTGGGCAGACAGAATATTTCAAACTGACGTCAGCCACCACAGTGCTCCGCCAGCAGCATTCCCCCTGCCTCCGTCCCAGTCAGGTCCCACTGCCCCTAGACCTCCTGTCTGGGAGGCTGCATGGCCTGTTAGCACACACAGCCCTCCTGGTGCCTTTAGGAACTGGTGCCACTCAGGGCCTTCCCTCCAGGATGCGCCCCGTTCCCAGAGCGCCAAAGACACAGCGATGCCCGTGGCAGGAGGCCACTGTCAGGTTCTGCCCCCACATGTGGCTCAACACCACTGCCTGCCATGGCCCCACCACTCCTTGCTGGGGCACAAACACTTCACAGGGCTATGCAAGAGCTCACATTAACCCAGAGCCCCTGCACGGGGCCAGACCACAGCACGTACTTTATCTGCTTCCTCTAGAACTCATCACAAACTATATTTTCTGCCTACTTTATCATTTCTTCCCATGGAAGATGGATGTCTGTGCCATCACTTTCAATCTGCTCCTGGAAGAGCTTGTCTCAAGACATTTTCCTTGCAGTATTTTAATTAAACTTTCTTTCTTTCAATTTAGTGTTGGGTTCATTAAGTGACGTCCTGAGCCACTGAAATGAATTGCTTGAAAGTGATTTGTGCAGCAGCTTGAAGGAGCAGATTGCAGCTATAAATGAGCCTGTCTCTGAACTTTACACGTTTTGCCGCTTGCGCTGCAGAAAGCCCCCAAATGCCACAAGTCCCTGGGGAAGGCCTAAGGTCTGTGTGGGAAAGGCAGCATTCCTGCCTCCTGCTGGAAAGTTACAGAGAGTGAAAACGACTTGTTTATAAAATGCGAGTGTAAATAACAAATATTTCTGCTTGAAAAATAACAAATTTCACATATACCTCTATCTTTAGTGGAAACAAAAACCTTGTTTGTTACAGGGAATAAACTCCGGGTTGTTAGAGGCTTCCAAATGGAAGCATGGACATTCACTAGATCCAGTAAAAACCCTCTTCCAGTTAGATGGGATTTAATTAAGTTGATTCTGACAGGGAATTAAAAGTCTTTGCTGGAAGCTCTTTTTCTGGTGTCAGGGCTATATCGCTGAAGCTAAACATGGTGCTACCCCAGGCAGGATCAGTGCAAATATTCTTGACAACACTGTTGGGCTGAGATAATCTGGACATTGTTCATCCACCACAGTGCAGGGACCAGAGTCAGAGCTGAACCTGGCTGTTCCCAGCAAGGTCTTATCATCAACACAGCAACACACCAAAATCAACTAGAGTGCATGGACAAGTGTTTCTTCTATTCTAAACTAGTGGCAAATGTGGAGACAAGTACAGAGGCACACAAGAGGCCAGGCAGGGGCAGAAGCCGTCGCTTGCCCAGATGTGGCAGCTGTTCTGCCAGCAGCTCCACGAACAACACAACAGCCACAGTGACGTGCTCTGTGAAACACCCAGTTCTCAGGCCACCGAGTTCCTATTGAGTGGTCTGTGATTCTGCTACAAATCTGCTGTCACAGGCTATGACTGATCCTGCTTCAAGTGATTGCCTGCCCGGCCTTACCACCCGGGTCTGTGGGGAACGGGGCTCTCGGCTTTCGGCCTGGAGCACAGCAGCTCCCAGCAGGCTGCAGCATCAGGCAGAGGACACAGCCAGCACAGGACAGCACTTTGAATGAAGCTCTGGTTAGCGGTGAAGATTGTGACTCCACTTTAACCATAGGTGAATGGTGTGACACCAAGGCATAACAATCCTGAATACAAGGCCATTACTGACATGAGAGGAGTGGGGCGAGTGTGAAAATTGCTTCGATGCAGCAGGAGAAGGGTTAGGGAGTGTGTCTGCAGCCCACATGGTCAACATCAAACAGACATAAGCGTACAACATCCAACAAGTTCCCCTGAAAAGCTGCAGTGATAAACAGTATGCTGTCTTACAGACCTCACCTTCTGAAAATGAGGTGAGAGCTGGGTACTTCATCTCTGTTCCTCCTCATGCTGTCAGTGACAAAGCAGGTTACTGGATATTACATGACGGCAGGCAACACTGCTTCTGTAAACTGTCCATGGTCCACCCGATACGTATCCAAAGACAAGGCACTGGGCTTCCCTCTGTCACACTCCTGCCTGCTGAGGTTCACCAGGAACGAGTCACACCGTTTGAGTAATGCTGTGGAGTGGATCTCAGCTGCCTCAGTCACACCCAGCTTGAGCTCAGAGCTCCCCACCCAGACGCAGCATCACCGGCCTCCGGTGACTCCGAATGTCACTGCCAGCCCAGTCAAGCCTTTGCGAGTCTGGTGGTGTCCTGGAACGCCAAAGGATTTGGAACAGCCTCTGCTACAAAGAGGCGTCAGTACCATGAACACTCGCCCACACCCACCTCGAGTGGCACGAAGCAGCATCCAAACACCGCATTTGACACCGGCTCATGCCAGGCAGGTGGAGCAGCAGTTCCACTGACAAGTGACATGCTATCCATGGAACATCCTCCTAACACGGGCACGGCCGGCATCAGCCACGATTGCATGGCTTCCACCACGGCAGGGAAGGGAGAGCTGGGGAATCAACCAATGGTATCATATTCCAGAGCAACCCTTGGGGTAGATCAGCCGCTGCCACTGCACATGACGAGACCGTGCTTCATCCCAGGAGTGGGAGACGCTGTCCGGGGGACACAAGGAGCAGCATCACTTCCCCAAAGCAGCCAGCACAGCAAGAGCAGCTGCGGGGCACTCAACACGGATGCAGTCCCTGCCCATATGCCCAGGTGTATGCTGGGGTAAGGGTGTGGATTTTAACAGTTCTGCTGGGAAGCTGCTTCCCACTCTGATGGAAATCTAGGCATTATTTAATTCAAACAGAAAACAAACTGCACTGTGGGTTGTGAGCACGTTTGGGCTTCGTTCAGAAGGGGAAAAAGTGAAAATACTAATTAACCCCAGTTGTTGGAAGAACGCCCTGCAGAAACATGATTCAGAATGGGTCACAAATCAAAAAATAATAATAATAAAAAAAGCCACAATGCTCTGGGGACATTAAGCGATTACAGAGAGTTGTTATTTGGCTGATTTTCACACTTCATTAGCATGTGCATAATTTAACAAGTGAACGTGCTGAGGGCTGGCAACACATAAGAGCCACTTTCTTGAAACACAAACTGTAAATTGGGACACCACAGTTAGGGGGCTTGTTTTAAATCATGATGGAAAAGCAACAGACATCAATTCCAGGCCTTCAGCAGAAGAAAAGGATGTTCAGGGACTGCAGACCAAGCAGAAAGGTGCCATGGGAAGGTAGCTGCCCCTTTAGACCTGGCCCAGAGAGCCCAGCTTCACATGGCTGGTAGCCGTCTCAAAGCCATTTAACATAGAATTAGGTAAATCTGGATAAAAACAACACAGTGAATCTGTGACTTTCTACATCTCCCACTTGTCTGGCACTCACCACAGAGCAGTGGGGATGGCACTGAAGCAGAGGGCGGACAGACTTCGGGAGTTACCATCAGAGCAGGCGACCTTCCAGCACACTCATTCCCCTTCCAGCAGGGAGAAACGAGGGCAGGAAACAAAGGCGATGTATCAGTACCAAGATGGCCACATCGCATGGAAGGGGCAGTGCCAAGACGAACCGGACTGCCCGGGGCCCAGGCTGCTGCCAGCCCTCATTCGTGCTGCGGTGGCTGGCAGCCCACAGGCATCCCACTCCAGCGGCTGTGACTGGGGCACTGGAGGTTCCGCAGCCATCAGCCACGGACAGGGACACCTGGACCAGCAGCCCAGGGCACAAGTTGTCCATCACAGGGCTCCCACAGCACCTAACAAGGCTGGGCAGACACGGCAAGCACAGGTGTCCAGCACAAGGAGATCTGTGAGCTGAAGGCAAAGGGGTGGTTCAGATGAGGGAGAGACGAGACCTTTGCAAGAAAAATTCTCTTGCTCCGGTTGCCTCACACTATGTGGCAGCCGCATCTCTAACCATTGTTCCAGATTGTAACTTCCCCATATTTTAACAGATTTTAACATATTTTAACAGTTTATGAAACCGCAAGAGGATTTAGTACTTATGAATGATGCCATGAGGTCTGGGAGATGTTTCTTTATATGATTAACTGACCACAGGCCATTTGTTTTACAACAAAGAGACTCAATGATCTGTGCACACTGATTTATTCAGCCTCCATCTAATGCAGTGGCTGGCATCTTCCTGGTACCCATATCTGGACAATGATGGGAGGAATGCAGACCATGAGAGCCTGTGCCCAGTGCTCTACATGATGGTCCATCAGCTGGGGCAGAACTGATGGGCAGGAACCCCCGATCATGGTAGGGGAACCCAACTGGCACACTAGGTTTCACAGTGAAGCAGGCCAGGCTTCTGTTTTCGGGTTCTCCCTAGCACTCAGCTCACTGGGGCATTGCTGCACATTTCACCCACATTTCTGATTTCAGATACAATATTTGCTGCAAAGATAATCGGTATTACAAAATAAACTGGGGGAATCCATAACAGCCCTGTCATATCACACACACCCTTGACACTGTTTGCTGATGAAATACTGCTGGACTGAAACTGTGTGATAACTGGCAAGTGGATTTCACTCTGAATAAAAGTGGAACTGACAAATGTACTGTAATGGTCCAAATTAAACAGCTGATGGCAAGTACCTGGCATCCTCCAAGTACCACATACTTTCTCTCCATAAGCACTTGGTTTTGATTAGTCCGTGTTCCCGAAAAGGATGCTGGAAAGGTTACCTTCCTTCTGAATTTGGCTCTTAATAACTGGACAAGAAATGATATGGCTACAGAAGAAGTCTGAGTTTCTCCATCCAATGAAACACAGCAATGCCCGGACGGCACTTAATGTTGTTTTGTCCTGCTGTACACAAATAAAGAGGAGTGAGGATGCAGCAAGTTGAAGTTGAACTTTGGAGTATGAGCAAAGCTACTGTGAGAGTAATAAATTATGCAAAACTATTTGTGCTTGGAATGTTAATGTTTCAAGATGATGCAAACAGGCACTTTTTGAACCACATCTAAAAACCCAAAGAAGTCTTTGGACCAAACCATATGGTTTAAGTCAGCGGCCCATAGCAAGCTTAATGATTCCGCCAGCCTGCAAGGATTTGGGCAATTAGTTTATTAATGTGTTTATGTAAACAAAGAGAAAAAAAGTTGGGGAAAGTCTCATCCATTTCTCTCTGCCAAACTTATTGAGCATCATCAAACAGAGAAAATGCAAATCTAAAAAACTTTAAAACTCAACAAAGCCCCAGCCAGCCCCGGCACCCTGACAAACAGAACTGGTGGTCCCATCACATAACAGGGCTGAGCAGAGTGGTGTCTTACCAGAGTCATGAGGAACGGGCCAAATGGTCCCTTCCAACCTCAAAAATCTATGGAACCTCAAGCAGAAAGCTACCATATCACTTATATTTTATTATTATATATCCCTCACTCAGGACAAGGAATATCTAATTATCCTAATTGCTTCTGCTTTGGGAATGGGCCCTTTACACTTGGATAAAGGTGCCTATAAACAACAGCATTTCTGCCTGCTCAGGCTGCAGCTCAGGTTTTATATGCTCTGAGAAGATTAACTTTATTCTTAGTGAAGAATTTAATTACAGGAAGCGATTAGCCAAGTGCTCCCAGTCAATACAGATGCAGTACGAGCTGTGCAGGAGGGGGCACCTTTGCTCCTGAGCAGGAAGTCCGGGAACAGTGACATTATTGCAAAGCCATCTGCGTTTTAAGTGACACCAGCCAGACCCGGATCTCCACAGGCCAATTACAACATGATGACTTAAGCAGCATTCAGTAGGGCTAGGAAGGGGGAAACCTTCATAAAAAGACAGCAGGAGACCGAAAGTCCATTTTAAAATGCAGGAATACATGTGTTTATAGGCTTGTTTTCTAATTGCAACACTGCAAAAATCAATGGCTTTTGAAAAGTAAAAGAAACACAGTAAACTGCTTGCAAACTCTGCTAGTCAGAAAACAGCACTTGCTGATAAATATACTGTTTTCTCTGTCTTTTGGAGGACAGGACAAAAGAATGCCTTGATTACTTCCCATCTACTGTAACCCTTTCCACTACATGTTAATAACTGCAGCTATTCACTAAGCAAGAAAAAACTGTAATTAAAGATACCTAAAATAGCCGTCCAGCCTCCAAATAGCGCTGCCAAGGACTAACAAAGTAAAATCCGAGGAGCCAGCCAAGCTGCCTGGTAGCACGCTCACACGGGAGGCAGCCGGGCGCGATGGTGGAAACACACCGCGGTGCACGTTGAGCACCCGATGGGGAGAATCGCACGGATGGTACCATGGTGTATTTTTCCACTGCTAATTACCACCCACACCTCTTCCCAGGCCTGCATGCACATTGAGAAGGTGCTGCTGGACCCACTAGTCATAAGACCACCAGCCCAGCAGCTGCTGCCCTGAGCCTGACATGCAGGTTTTCCGGGAAGCTGGTTTCATTTGGAGGCCTGAGACTGCATATGCAGAGGGAAAAAGCCTTTTTCTGGCAAACCCTAGTCCTCTGATTTCATCACCTCATCAATAACTTTGCACATTGTCAGAAACAGATGGCAAGGAAAGAAAGAGGTTTGGTGAGGCAGCAGCTCTCAGGAGATCAAGAACAAAGTGCCTCCCAAGTCTGGAATTCAGCTGTATAGCGGTACCTCAAACCAGGGCACGGCTCCTCCCTGGAGCCAGGAAAAGCATTCCCAGCCAGGGAAGTGAAAACCACATATTCCTCAGCCTGGCTGCACCATCACTGTGGGACAACGCGCTGCAAAGCAGAGCTGGCACTGCGGTGCCCCTGTTTGGAGAGGAGAGCTGGCACTGGCCATGCTCACTGCTGTGGTCGCTCCCCAAGGCCAAGCCACAGTCTATAAACACACCGAAGAAGTCGGGCAAGATATTTTGCCCATCCAGCAAATGCTGAGACAGGGCACCTGTCCTGACACAGACACCTGGCCTGACACAGACAGACGCTTCCTGCACACGGGAACGTGAGCATTCCTGCAGAGATGCGACCCTCCAGAAAGCACAAGGAGCGGTAACATGAATCTAAAAACAGCCTCGCAGGTTCCTTTCTCAAGAGAAAGCAGAGCCCTCTTAATTAAAGAAACAAAGCCTTTAAGAATAGAACTCCAAAGCCCCTCTGGCTCCTCAGGCTGCATGGGTGCCTGGCAAGGGGAAACACACCAGACATGAGCACAATTTGGAGCAATTTATGGCAGTTCTGTGCAGAATCTTTCCTCCTGCCTCTGAAGGAGGGCTCTGGCTCACCCTGCACCACTCTTCTGCTGCTCCCACATCAGCAGGTCCATGGCTGGACCCCTCCACTGGCCCTATGAGAAGCTGGGGAGCTGGGAAGGGGCAGGGGTGAGTGAAGGAAAAGGGCAAGAGGCATGACTCCAAGCCCAGCAAGCAGAAGGTTCACTAGGGGTAGTGACAAGTGTGTGTGTGTGTGCGTGCAGCCAAGCACACGGACATGCACAGTAGCAAGTGGAGACACAATTAACTGCCCACAGCCATATGGGCTTTCTGATTCACAACTGCTCATGCCTTGAGAAAAGGGGTCCCCAAAATGTTTGTGAACATTCCTCTGCCCTTCTGCCTCCTTCCACAGGCAGAACACCCCATCAGAAAGGGGGAGATGGCTTCTGCCTGCCCGAGAGAGAACTGCGGTGCAAAGAGGGCACCTTGAACTGCGGCTGGTTTTGGCTATTCAAGGAGATGGTAGGATAGGTGGTAAGTCAATGGCCTCAAAAGACAACATCCTTCTGCAATGCAGATGTATAGAATCACAGTCCTCCCATCCCAGTCCTATAAACCACAAGGGATATTGGGACCACAGAGCCAGAGATGTCAGGGACGGGATCTCACACTTGTATTTAACAGACGAAGCACCATGGCTGTGTCCAAAATCAGCCAGGGCAAGGGAACATGCGGGTTGGGATCTACAGGCCACGACACTCCCGGGCAACCTTCACATGGAAACTGACAGCAGCATTTGGCCCCGAGAACCCAACTCAGAGCAAGGCTAACTGTATTAACACAGCGTATTGCTTTATTTGTAGTGAGTTTTAGGCTTCAGAAGCTGAGAATCCCATCTGCAAGAACAGACTGTTGCAGGATTCATCTATTAATAACCACTGGTACACACTTCCAGCTGAGGGACACAAAGAGGGAGGAGACAACCAGATGGAGATAATACCTTAGGGTGACACAAAGCCAAAAAAAGGATGATCCACTTCCCCACATCCTCACACACATCTCAGGCTAGCAGCAGGGAGCAAATGACGTGTTACATGTGATTAACTCATAAACGTCCTAATTAGAAAGTTCTTACATTCGATCAAGTGTCCAAACATCACAAGACTTCAGTGTCCTCTCCAGAGCCCCATGCAGATGAGGTAACACTGCAGACTTCAGCTCCAGCTTCAAAGCAAGATTTATGCCCAGCCTGGCACTGCACTAATGGGCAAGAATCAACAAATACATCCGTAAGATCCTGTTTATGAAGTGCTTTGAGACCTGCTAGCGAAGGTGTGCCGGATGAGAACCAAGAGCTACTATTCTCCCTTCAGTCCTACACCCAGATCAAATTCTCAAGCACCTGTCTCAGGCTGACCTCCAAACCAGCCTGTCAGCAGAAACTATTGCCACTGATGGGCACTGCAAATATGAGGATCTCTGACCATCCCAAGATCCGTGGGAGGCACAGATCTGGCTCCACTGTCACCAGAAACAGCCCCAGCTACAAGGTAATCTCTGCACAGCATCATCTTCACAATCTTGGGTGAACTCGACCATTTAGTGCCACAGGTACTAACCTCTGGTGTTGTGTTTATGCCCAGTGTTTTTCTGCCTGATGACTTCCATTGCTGAAAAAAGCTGAATACCCTGTCATAGCTGGAGATGCTCCATCAGTAACACCTGGCTGCTGCCCTTTGCAGGATTCCTAATGGAAAACGTCACATCAAGTTGCCAAATGACAGTATGAAACAGGATCCATAGTCAGATCTTTGCTGCCAGAGAGCTTGGACTGAGCTCTACAGGGGTAGAGGGGCTTCCATCAGATACCTCCAGGGTGCCAGCAGCATGACAGCCCATCAGCACTGGGTTTTCTCCATCACCACAACACACTTGCTAGCAACAGTCTGGAGGCTCCCCACAGTGCCTCCAGCCCCTCCGCCGGTCCCCCTGGGCTGCTTTCCACTCAAGACAAAGAGCACAGCAGAAGCATGGCTCACAGCTCAGAGCATTGCTGAGCAAAGCCAGCAAAGCTCCCGGGACTCACAGGCATCACCAGGGGCAGGCAGGGCCCTGTTGCTGCAGGACTCCAGTCATGACCTACAGACAGAAATCATGCTGGGTCTGGCGGCTGTGCGAACCCCCAGAGCAGAGCCCTCACCTAAGGCCAGGGTGGAGAAATACCATCACCAAAACTCAGCCAAAACTTAACAGTTTGTCACTGCTGAGAGAGGTGCAGGTCCCTGTTTGCTCTGGTGCCTTCAAACAGAGCAATTCTGTGGAAGGAGACTGCTGCAGAGATGCTTGCAAAGATTCTGATGGGACTCTGGCTTCTGCCAAGAAATCAGGCAAAGAACCAGAATACCCCTGGATCCCTGCATGACTCGTATCCTCCAGCTGAGAGTGTTACCCGAACAGATCTCCCCAAGCAGAGGCAATCACAGGCAGACATCTGGCACACCGCTCCTGCTAGCCAGAAATTTTCAATGGGGAACCAGTTACAAAGCAACACTGCTCATGCTGTTATTATAATTAAGAATCTGTCAGCCCGCCGAAACGAAGGCCAAGTTTATTTAGAGATTGTGAGGGAGGGCTCTCCAAAACAGCCTCTCTAATTCGCTCTCTTCCGTTCCTCAGATCCCACAGAGATGCATGTTTGCATGGACAACTTGCCAGCTGAGGCTGGAGCAACCTCCAGCTCTGCTGACATCTAACCTCCAGCATCCTCCAGACCCCATCTCCTGCTCCGAAACAGCAAGTGCAAGGGACCCCTAACCAATACAGAGGTTTCCAGCAGAACTAGGAACAGCAGGCCAGGGGCAGCACCACCATGGTAGCACAGCTGCAGCCAACCAAGGGACACCCAGAACACCCAGCACTGGGCACAGAACGCTGGTCTGGAGCTGGCTGGCCGTCACTGTGCACTGTTGTGGCACAGCATTGCTCCATCCCTGACAGCGGTCAGGCTGCCAGGGCAGGGTGAGGGCAGGGCAGGACCCCAAGGGCACTGACTGTGGAGCCACACCAGCTCAGGTCACATGTCAAATCACAACTCAGACACGTCTCTCTTGGTATCAGCTTGCTATCAGCTGGTGAGGACTCGGATATCAAGAATGAAAACACCAAGACGAAACTTTAAAAACCCACTGGTCTTCCAAAGTCTACAAAACCTTGAAAGTGAGCACATTTACGGAGCCCTGCTTGTATGGCTGAGTTGGGCTGGGTTTCACTGAAGCCACAGCTGAACCAGAAGCTGTTTCAGGGTCCGAGGCTTCGCCCATTGTTGTATGTCTCAGAGAGCTCGTTATCAGCATTTGGAGAGGTTCAGCTTTGATACCACTCGCACTAAAATGAATTGCAGATCAAACCAGGCAGTCAACAGAATTTTTAATTTAAACTACAAAATTATTTAAAATCCCCTTTGAGGACGTTATCACAGGGTTAACACCCACTCTTGGCTGCAGATAATAAAGCAGCAATAAATGGTAATATGCTCTATGAAACATGATTTATTTTTGCTGAGCAGGCTTGGCATTATAAATCTCAGCACTCTTAACATTTAAAGTTGTTATTCCAATGGCAAAATAGACATGAGGGAGATAACAGTCTTTATCTCCGTTAATGTTTTATTGTTGTTCAGAGAATATGGATATGGACTGATCCAAGCATAGGAAAATCACAGCAATTTGTTTGCATATTGGGGAAGCGGAGATAATGGTTATGTTTTATGACCACACCAGGGAATTGGCTGAAATGCGGGACAGAGCAGATCAAAATGAGGGATTAATCGGCTACTTTGGTTTCTGGTTTCTATTCTGGTTACATTTCCATTCCCAGGACCTGCCTTAGCATGCCATTAGAAGAGATGGTCCGTCCACATGGCCAAGCAGCAGACTTGTGGCACCCGAGGAAGTGAGGAATCAGGCTTTAAAGGAAACAAAAAGGCTGCACAACAGTTCTATGCAATGCAGACAAACAGCACTGCCATGGAGGCAGGATCCTTCTGGATATTCAGCTGCCTGGAAGTGACACTCTGCTCTCCCTGAGCCCCACTGTCTGGGCCCCTGCAGCTTCCTGTGGTGTCACAACACAGAGATCCTGACCTGTCTGGCATTTTAACTCCTTCCCAAGGTACACACTGCACCTCAGAGTACCATAACACCCTCTCTAAGCTGAACCTGAAACAGTGAGCTGGAGCTGCAGTGAGGGCTTTGCTGCTGGAGGCTTAAGCTGATAAAGGCTGAAAACCGAAACAACAGATATCCTGGACAAACCACACAGCCACCTGCCCCATCCCGGGACCGCACGGGCCAGAGAGGACGACCCTTTCCCCTCAAGAAATCAGGCTCATAATGCATCAGGGAAAAACAACAACCAGTGCTGCCTTCAGTGAAGACATTGGCTCCAACAGCTCTATCACACCTTTACTGGGAGGATGGCAGGGAGGTGAGCTGGGGACAGCATTCCTGACAGCACAAAAACAACACGCCGATGTCCACACATCTGGCCTCCAGTGCCCAAGCGCTGGGGCAGGTGGCCACGGTGGCATCTCACCCTTTCCCAGAGCGCTGCAGTCAGTCCCAGGCCAGTTCCAGGTTTGCTGTGCCTCGACTGCACCTCTCCAGGGCAGGGCAACCGCCAGCTCCCCAACTCCCCCAGCTCATGGGGATTTTGGGAGGGCTGCGAAGAGCTCAGGTGCCACTACCCAGGGCTGCCAGATGCCCGGCAGTCACAGCAGCTCTACACGGGGATGCTGAGATGAGAAGCCTGTGGGTCTTTTGGTGTTTACCCACCAGCTCCAGGCAGACCGGCTGTGCAGCAGCTCCACTAGCACTGGCTGCCCGGACCCCGGTAGGTGCCTCCCCGCAGTGCCCAGACGCCGGGGGTGCTCACACGGCACTGCCCCGACGCTCCCTGCCGTGCCCGAGCCCCGTGCCAACCCTGTCTGCAGCTGGGGCTTTGTGCCTGCTCAGCACATCGCTGCGAGCGCCGCCAGCTCCCGGCCGCAGCCGCACAGCCGAGATGGGGAGGAGCAGGGAGGAAGCAGCCGCTATTTTTAACTGCCTGATCAGCATCCTGCCAGGTCAACACGCCTCGGCACCACTACGTGTGCCGGCTCAGCGGGCCTCACCTCTGCACCAGCCCACACACATCTCTCACAGTGGTTACGGGAGGCACTCACGCAGCAGCATTTCCAGTGACCCAGAGGCTGGCACGTATATTCTCAAAGGATTTTTTCCACAAGCATTTATTCCCCTAGCCAATCACTAACAAGTAAGTCTGGACTCAGTGATGTTGGAGGTCTTTTTCAATCTTAATGATGATATGATTCTATGATTCTAAGCCTGCTGGCAGAGGTACAGCTCTGCTCCAGCTTGTGGAGTTAGGGAAGCTGATGATTACCTAGTCTGCCTGGGCATTAAGCCCTTCCACCTACTGACCTTCCAGGCACCAGATCTCACCAGCTCCTTTGGGAGGAGGCATCAGGGATTTGGCAGAGCCTTGCAGACTCCTGCTCCCACAAGCAGCCACAGGGACAATCTGCTGGGTCAGATTAGGAGCACATCCAGCCCAGCGTCCTGTCTCCAACAGACAACAGGCAATACACACGAACACGGCAACCGTGCAATGTTTCCACTAATATTCTCCTACCCTCTGCAATGTTCAGCTCAGGGGGCTCGTGAACCAGAGGTGGTCTCTCTGCATTTAGTAAATCTTGACCACTTCACCAAGTCCCTCAATTCCATTTCGAAACCTGAGGATAGGGCTGTCCAGGCTGGCGCCCCAAGGATCACCCTGTGAGCACCCACAGCATACCCCGGGTTCCTGGGCTTGAGGGAAAGACCAGTGCTGGGTTCCGACCTGCTGCAGCTGGTCCCCAGAACACACGGATGCCACAGCAGCAGGAACTGGGGTAACTCCGGGTTGTAAGGCCAGACCCCTCCACGTTGCTGTTGGTGCCTGCTGGGAGTGACCCAGCTTTCCCCAGCACGGGAGCACAACTCGCTTCTTACACAGAGTTGAGGAGACAGACACAGATGCAAGCCATCATCAGCAACCAGGCACCCTCCTCACCGTCCATCTGCAGTGGGTCAGTCACATCATTACCTGTTCCCAGTCCTCTCAGTAATCTCTAGATTACAGAGTCCCTAGGCACATCTATTCTCTCATTAATCTGTAGATTAAAGTATCCCCAAATCGGCTTTGACGTAGAGCACTGCAAACAGTTGAGTTATGCTGTGCTTCTGCAGTGATCCCATGTTAGGCAGAAGGAGACATGTCTGTGGGTCCTTCCCACCTGGGGGGAGCACAGGCTCAGGAAGAGGAAGGGACGTCTAAACACAGTGCACGTGTATAAATAAAAAGCAGAAAGAATGGGACTGCGTTTCGTAACCAAAGTAATTATGTGATAAAACAACATCACGGAGGTTCGCGGATTAATTAAATCTCAATCCAGATGATCTCCAAACAACAACTTGCATCGTTCGCCACAACAGAAAATACCCAACAGCTCTTGCCCTAACCCAGCACTGGGAAATGCTTCACTTGGTGCTTTCCTGGAGACTACACACAGATTCTAAGAAAACCAACCACCATACCACAGAGAGCTCGAGGCAAACTTCCCTGGCATCAGGGCAGAGAGGCACCGGCATCAGGGCCCCTTCCTGCAGCACAATGGCAGCACAAGGATACAGGCAGGATGGGAATGACAGAGAGGCTGACAGAGGGTTACAGAGGGAGTAACAAGATTAAACCAGGAAAAGGAAATAAAGGCTTAGTGATAGATTTGTCAACAGCAAAACCTATTCAGTTTGGGAAACACTCCCCCAGGAGATTAAAGACTTGCAGGAGCATTAGCCACAGCTGGGGAAAGGGTGCGGGGAGCAACCATGCAGTGGCCCAGGAGTGGCTGCAAGGTGTCATGACTGTCCTGCCCAGCAGGAGGGCACAGCACATCCCCAAGGCCACGCAGCCACAGCAGGGTCAGCCCCGTGCCTGCAGGGGAGAAGGTCCCTTGGCAGAGCCATTGGGAAACAGGGATGTTCCCCAGGGGGTGCCAGGATGGCCCCCATAGTGGCCCCACACCATGGCCGTGGGACATGAGTAGTCCCAAGGGTCCTTCTCCAACAGCACAACTACCTGGCCATGGCCGTCTCCCCATGAAGCCCAGGTGAGACCACTACTCCTCCTCCCAGTGCCATGTTGGAAATCGTGGGTTCCAGGGCTGGACCGCGCCTGTGCCACTCACAGCCATTGCTGAGCCTGGGACATGTGCACTGTGTTAACGGCCAAACCGCACACCCCAAAGTGCACATCCCGCTCAGAGACTCCTGCTGGTGCCTCCCCAGAGCAGGTCTCTGGGGGTGCAGGGCACCCATCACGCCCTGGAAGAGTTCCTGTCTGTTGCATCACGCGGGCGGGAAGGGCTACGTCTCAGTGTCTCCGTGTCTTCATGTGAAAGGGTGACTCTGCCGTGGCTGTCGTGGGGCCAAGGCCTGTGGGCCCTCCACACCAAGCCCAGGACATCCGGCAACATCAGGAGGGAGCAGGGACAGGGCTGGAGAGCTGAATTCCATCCCAAAAGCCAGGTGCCCTGCGAGAAGATAGGCTGTGCTCCTGGCTGAGCTCACAGGTGGGGGACAGGACAGGCAGTGCCAGCATGGCCCTGGCCCACCCAGCCCTGCCAGCAGAACCCCCTGCCCCAGGAGGGACCCATGGCCCCCAGGCCAGCCTGGTGCTCAGCATCCCTCCTTCACCAGAGGATACCTGCGACAGGGCAGAAGTGCACAGACATGGAGGACCAATATGAGGCATCGTCCCACTGGGATGAACCATGACTGAGCTCCCGTCCCACCTGAACCTGCTGAGCACACAGGCTGGGTAGGGCTCAGGGCAGGGCTCGTGGAAAGGGTCATTCATGTCATTCCTCTCTTGTTTGCAGGTATTTACCCAACTGTCAGCCACTGCAAGAACTCGGAGACATGCCAGGTGAACAGCACTGCTGCACAAAACAGGTGATACCCACAGCCTGAAGCCTAATGGAGACAGGCATTTTGGGTCCAGCTGCTGAGATGGGCCAGCTTGGAGCAGGGGGCATGAAGGACCCTTAAGTCCACATCTCCAACAAGCACATCTCCAAGCGGAAGCTGCTCCAATGGTTGTTTGTATTCAAATGTCTCAGTTTGTCCTACTTTTGGCTGGGCACTCAGCAGAATTGCCAATGAAGATAGATTTATGCAAAACAAGAACAAATCAAGCGTATTTTTGGGATGTTTTTCGTGTGAGATCTGCCATTCTGCAGCAGTGCTCTGAGATCTGAGACGGCATTGCCCTGGAACCCACTCGCCCTGCTCCCTGTGCCCAGCAAACCTTGTGACATGGCTGGGGACGTGGGCTGCACCTCAGCACCTCCCTGGCAACCCAGGTCGAATTAGCACAAGGGCCCCGGTTTCTTCTCAGCAATACTCTGAGCTGCACAAGAACGAGGCATTCAAATGTGCACTTGTTAAATACCATCCTCACCCCACATTTGCATGAAAATACCAGACCTATTTAAGTGACAACAACACTTCACTAAAGCAAATTACATAAGCCGGCTACTTCCCTCAGCTGACACACCAGAGACACCTTCATTTCCAAAGCAAGTCTGCACTTGCTGCACAGCATTTGGAAGGATTTTCCTCTTTTTTAACCGGATACCACAGCGTTTTAGGCATGTGTTGCTTTTTCACATGTAGAAAAATAAAACTGAATTATCTAAATTTTTTGTCTTAGAATAATCTACCATTTCAAAGTGCACTCAGCCTCCCTCTAGCAGAACCACTGCATAGAGGGTCAGGAGACCTATACAGCACGAAGTGAAGAAAAATTCCCAGGTGATACACAGCCAATTAAATCCCCTCATGTACTTCCTCCTGTCCTGCCACTACAGCAGGGATCACACCAGCTGATCCAGTCATCTACTGCACAAATGCCTCTGACTGTTTCATTTCTACGGAGAGGATTGCTATGGTTCACTAGTACGACGCACTAGGTTCTTCTGAAAATGCCAGCACACAGCCACAGATTACAGACAGACTGGATTTTACCACTGAAAATCCCCAGCCTTCCCAGTGCCACAGTCAGAAATCACTGCGGGCTCATCTCAACCCTCCACCCTTCCCCACCAGGAAACCTGAGCTCTCAGCAAGTCACAACAAGGTAGCTACAGCCCCATTTTACATTTGCTGGCTGTTCCAGCTGCGTTTTAGAATGCAGCAACAGCAAATTCATCCTTCAGAGAGCACAGCACATGGTGATGCAAGCCAGACAACCGGGAAGTATGGGAGCTCAGCCCCATCCTGGCCACAGCACCCTCCTAGAAGCACTGGCTCGCACCACCCCTCTCAGCAGAAATGTCCCGTCAGCGTAGTGTGGCCTCCACAGGTCCATCACTCAGCCCCCACGGCAGGTCTGTCCACTCCCCAGCCCCACAGTGCACCCCGCGCCTGGCCCCACAGCAAGTCCTCTTGGACCCCAGGCCCACAGTGTGAAACACCCAAGGAGAGCAGCAGAGCCAGGAATGCCCCAGGACAACCCCTCTCCAGCATCTGGGGGCTGTCACGCCGAGCACTGGCATTCCAGCTACACACAAGAGACATGAACAACAACATGAACAACCATTTTCTTTGGCTCACCAGGTATCCAAAGCTTTCCATTACTGTATCAAGCCAAAGACTTCCCACTAGATAAACGCTCCTTTAGCCATGTGACAAAATTCCCAAAGTCTGGCTTCCTCTAAGTCTCATGAGGATGATACAGTAAGGGAAAGCCTCTTTGGCTACTAATCAAGCTATGAATAAGCCTGCTCAGACTCTGGTATGGAGTCTGGTTTTTGAAGCCTCATTGAAGGTGTCAGTGCTACCAGAAGGGGTGGGGGGTTCAGTTTTGCTTCACATCAGCTGCACTTTCCTCCTGAAGAAAGAGCAAAGGGAGGTTGTGCTGGAGCTGATGTGAAGCTGACAGCTCTTCAGCTACCAGGGAGGACAGCAGAGGCAACAGCAGCTCCATCCCCATCCCTCCTTCACTCCTAGCTGGTGGAGCTGCCTTTGTGGTGGCTGCAGCATCATGGGCAGGCTGAGCTCATGTTCTGATGCCTGAACTGAACATGGCCACATCATCTTCTCTGCTCTTGAGCCATTATGGGAAATCACTTTCAAATGCACCATGAGCCTCACCAGGGCTGTGACAACAGCCCTGGCATCTACTTGCATCTGCAACGCACCAGTCAGAATTCATACACCTTCCTGAAGCGGCTTGTAGTGAAAATAGCCCCGAGACAACTGTTCCATTGACGAGACCTGCATCAGCGTTTGCCGTATTCCCGCACCTCACAGCGCGGCTTCAGCCACCTGCAGCACCGCGAACGCCCTCAGGGGCCGAGGAAGCCGATCTCGAACCGCGGCCGCCGCCCGCATCCCTCTGGCTCCGCCGAGCTCCGCATCCCTCCGGCCCCGCGGTCTCCGCTCCAGTTGGGAAGGGCTCGCGAAGGGGTCGGGACTCCCCTTTCTCTCGGAGCCGGAGGAGCGAAGGCGCAGGGGCTCCTGGAGGGGCCCAGCAGGGCTGGGGGCTCCGCAACAGGGCGGGAACGCGATGCTCCGGCCGCCCCGGGGCGGGAGATGGGGGCGGCTGCGTCCCGAGCGCTGCTGCGGGAGGCTGTCGGTGCCCCGGCTCAGCCGCCCCCGCTCCGCCGACGGACCTGCCCGGCCCGGGGGAGCCCACCCAGCGACACCCGGCGCTGCTGAGTCACCGGAGCGGCTTCGCCGCGCCCGCACCGACCCCCTGGGGCCGCCGCCGTGGGGCTGACCAGCCCGGCCCGGGGCAGCGGTGCCGGTCCCGGGAC
>VWPU01003237.1:0-34477 GCA_013398955.1 Callaeas wilsoni
ATCAAATCGGGAGCGTCCCCAGAATGTTTATCTGACCCCCAAAGTTATTTTGAGGTGATTTGTTTTATAATTGGCTCCCTTTATCAAAGCATGGTGCTAAAAACACCAGAGTTGTGGGTTTGATCCCTGAGTGGGCCATTCACTAAAGAGCTGGACTTAGATTATTATAAGTGAAGATACACTTAAAGGTGTTTTAATCACATATCTACTTCTCTGCTTTCACAGAATCACGGAGATTAATTAAGATGATTTAGATACCTAATCCTACCAGATAACATGACAATTTCAGGGGAGAAGGGAAAGGCTAGAAAGCATGCAAAACCTCGTTTAAAATTTAAAAAAAGTCAAAACAAAACCAAATGTTGATCTTTATTTGCTGTGTGATAGTTCTAGTTCCAAAAGGGAAAACTAATGGCATTGAAACTGCGTATTCTGAGCTGGGCATGCATTCTTTTACCATTTATTTCTATAATCCAGCAAAAGAGAGGTATTTTTCCAATCAGCTTCTTCAGCATCCATTTCAGCATTGCTGTGCTTGGTTGGGAATGCAGCTGGACTTGATTTGTCATGGGCAGTTACAGTCTGACAACACCACAACAAAAACCCACGGTGAATTAAGTGATATTTGGGTTCCTTTTGGTTCTGAAATGTGTATGTCAGCCTATAATTGTAGCAAATAAGAATGTTTTTGTAGGAACATGCAGGACCTTGGTGCTAATTAAATATGTTCAGGTCGCTCCTATGCAAATATTGTGAGGTTTTGGAGGGTCTTTGCACAAAACCTTCTACCACGAGCCCTTTCCTGAAAGGGTTTTCTTTCAAAAATCAGACTCAAAGAGTTACTGAGGGCTGTGGCTCTCAAAAATGCTCATTCACGCTTTCCTTTTGTGGTTATTGATAATAAAGTCAGGGTTTAAGGCAAGGTCTTTTCATGATCGTAACTCTAAAGTTAATTTATTCCTGCATTCTTCCCAAAGGGCAGGCAGATCCTGTTATTTGTATTTAATGTAGGTATCTGTAGTAACAATCAAATGCTGAAAAATTATAATTTCAAGGTATTTATTGGCATTTCTCTTTAATGTCACAAGGTGCAGTTACTTTGCAGCCACTGTCCCATTCCAGGGGCCGTGTTTCTCTCGAATAATTTCAAACAATTTGCATATTTGCAGATAACTTTACAAAATGCAGCCCTGTTTGATTTGTTCTGTGGAAGGGAATTAGAGTAGATAACATCTGAAGTATTTATGTGACGCTTGCAGTACAACTGTGTCTTTTTGAAGGATTAATTTGAGAAGTGAAGCCTCTGGGGTATTTCTCAATATCTATCAGAATTTTCACACGCAGGCATCTTGAACTCCTTGAAGTTACTCAATGCCAGTCAATATCTCCAGGTTATAAATTAGTTCCTAATTAACATAATGGAATTTTGACAGAAATTAATGAAGTCTTGAGAGCTCTTGCTTGTGTAGCAGACTTTTCCCAGCTCTCCTCCATAGCTTCTCTTGGGAAAACCAGAGAAATTCAAAGTTAGGAAGCAAGAGTGCAGGTATTACAAAATCTGATCCCTAATTGCATTGGCTTACTCTTCAGCTCAGTTATCATCTCTCAAGTGTCAGTGGCTTCACAGAGTTCTCACATTCCCCCTCCCCAGGGAGGAAGAAATACGAAAAAATGGTACTTTCAGCAACTGGGACCCCAGTATTGTCCCTTCTCCTTCAGTTCACTGAGAAATGCTGTTCTTTAGGGAAATCTCTCACGTTTTGCTGCCTAGGTGAGAAAAGAAGAGACTTTAGCAGTGACAAGTTCACTTTGGTATTTACCTTTGTTGTGCTTTATTGCTAAAGAAAAGAATGGAAAAATCAGGAAGTGGCCGAGATCGATTTTTCTCCACTCAACAGTGGAATGTATTAAAATACTCATCTTCAGATATTTTGGGGGGTTTTGTGGGATAGAAATATCACTTAAGTGCAGATTTGGACAGTGCCTCTTGCGTGCCCTTGGCTCCCGAACCGTGCTGCTGCCGGTGACGTCCCTGCCGCTGCTGCCCGAGGGAGGTTTTGTTGGTAACTCCTCAGCCAAGCCGATGGGGTTTCGTGTCTGTAGAGCCTCAGAGGAGGTCCCGAGCACAGGGCTGTGAGTGCAGAAACGCCCGGCAGATGGGCCAAACCTGAAGGCAGGGGCTTGTCTCGCCCTCCGCGTGGGCACTCGGCGTTGTCTTGGGGTGATGCTATGACCATTCTGTATTCCCCATCACCTGCTGGATCTCCCGGGAACCTTTAAATTGCAAAGGGGGAGAGAGAGAAGCCGAGAGAACTCTTCAAAGCGGCCGGCTTGACCTTGCATCTAGAATGTTTGCATTCTTTTCTCTCCTGATTCTGACAACATTTGTTGGTTAGAGGACTTTTGCTCTCTAGTCTCTTCGGCTTTCAGCGGAGAAGGGACTGTGATCTGCCTCAGCGGCTTCTGTTCCTTTTTGGGCTGTTTTTGGCTGCTTTTCATCCCAGCCCAGCTCCCATCTCCGGCCCTGCTCGGCGGGACCCTCCACGGGGGATCGTCGGACCCTGCCTGGCCCGGCCCAGCTCAGGACTGCAGGTTTTACCTACAGAAAGAACTCTAAAATCCATAGTCCTCTTTTAGGGGACAGGGCAGGGGGTTTCAATATCCTTTTTTCCCCGTGACAGCGGGGGACTCTATTTGTTAAATAAATAGGTTTTTTTCACTTTCACTCGAGAAATTATTTTCCCGAAGCCGTGGTGGAGGTGCTGCCGGGGCCTGCTTGCCTGGCAGGCAGGAGAGAGAGAGAGAGAGAGAGACGCTCTTTTTGGGTTGTTTCCTCCCGGATTTGTGTCCAAACCAGCACAGGCGCTTTGGGAGTGCTGATGTTGTTATTCAGCAAATATTCGAGTGAGAGCAAAAGCAGAAGGGTTTGGCTGGTGGCTTCCAGCTCCCCCACACAACAGTAGCCCTCTCCTGTTGTCTCCAGGAAGCAATCTGACAAAACCAACCCAGCAAGGACACAAACTGCAAAATAAACCCAGTGCAAGGCTCGCTGTTCCATTATGAAAACTTCTTGCAGCTGCCTGGTGTTCCTTGAGAAGCAAATGTGGAGCTAATCCTTCCTCCTGCTCCTTCCCTTGCTCCTCCCCAGCGTGGTTGCAGGGTCCTGGTGCAATTCCAGGCTGCCAGGACCTGACCAAGGTTTATTCTGCTGTATTTTGGGTTTTTAGCTCATTGGCCACCTACCTGGGAATCAGAACTGGAGCCGTGGCACCATGGGATGCAGAGGGAATTCTTTGGTGGAGGGCTCGGTTTTATTTTGTGCAGATACTGAACTGGCTCTGGGTTTCGTAAGATGCTGACCAAAATTGAGCATATTAGAATATATTTGCACGTGGAAACTCAAGCTTCTATTGTATGTGGTGGTTTGGAAAAGAAGAGGGAAAACCTGCTCTGAAAGGGCTCAGTCAGTGCTGATTTTGGAAGTGTTTATGCTGTCATGCTGTCTTTGTTTTAGTTGTCTTAAATAGAAAAATATATAGCAATCAGGGAGTTGTTCTTTACTGTGTCCAAGTTGTCTTTTGGGGGATTTTCGTAATTGTGTGGGATTTTTAATATTTAAAGCAGAAAAAAAAAAAAAAGTCATTTGACTGTAAAAATACTCCTTTTCTTCTTTTTGCCAGGAGGAAAATAATCGTAAATTGAGAGGTGTCTTTGCTTGTTTGGACTTGTTAGCCTTAACTAACTAAAACAACCTCTTAACTGTTTGTTTTGACTGAATTTTTCCTCCTAGTCAAAAAAGGAAGGTTGCACCTGTCCATTGTTTCCTTTACTTTGGGGTTTGTTATGATATTGCTTAGAGGGAAGTCACGTCCTTGAATAGGGATTGGAACCTGGTTTGTGATTGAGGTTAAACTTTAAGAAAAGGGGCACTTTACAGGACAGGCTTCATTTGTGTGAGGCTGAACGAAAATCCTTCTGCTGCTGGGAGTAAAAAACCTTTAGTCGTAACTATTTGTGATTTTATAAAGCAAAAGTCTTCTATTCACAAGTGGTGAGTGTTGAGATTTGGATTTGAAATTTCCAGTGCAAGCCAGAGGGGTCTTCGTTCTGAGGGAACTTTCCATAGGATCCTGAGGAGTGGGATTTTGGTTTTAAAAGAGATTTCATTCCACATTTCCACGTTTTTATCTAATTTAATTTTAAATTTTTTTAATAATTTTTTTTAATAATAATTTTATTTTTTTAATAATCCCATAACTAAGGCACTGCAGAACTAAGATTATTTAGATACCTAATCCTACCAGATAACATGACAATTTCAAGGGAGAAGGGAAAGGCTAGAAAGCATGCAAAACCTCATTTAAAATTAAAGAAAAGTCAAAACAAAACCAAATGTTGATCTTTATTTGCTGTGTGATAGTTCTAGCTCCAAAAGGGAAAACTAATGGCATTGAAACTGCATATTCAGACCTGGGCATGCATTCTTTTACCATTTATTTCTATAATCCAGCAAAAGAGAGGTATTTTTCCAATCAGCTTCCTCCAGGTGTCCCTAACTGCATTTTTTCCTATAATTCTAAGCAAAGCTCTTAATAATTCTTGAAGCAGAACACATCATGCGTAGATCTGTTGCTGTATTGAATTTTTGTGTTTTGCCAAGCCTGCGCTCGTGAGAGCTTTGATCACTTCCAACATTTCAGCTCCCCGGAGGTCTCACGTTGAGCTTGTGTTCAGCCGTGCTTTGGAGTGGGCAGAAAGAAGAGCTCACCTCAGTTTTACTGCTTAATGAACTTTTTAACAGCGCTTTTCCTAAAAATCGTTTGAAAACTTTTGAATTCATAGATTTGGAGTTGGTGGCTTGGAGGGGAAATGGTTTTCCTAGAGTAGAAACGAGCTGATTTTGGGGATGGTTGGGCATTGACACCTTCTCCCTTGGTTGTTTTTGAACACAGGACACGGTGCTAGGAGACAAATATTATTGTCCACATCAACTGTCCATGAATATCCCGTTCTGAAATTGGGGGCTGTGTTGACGCATGCCAAAAAAAACCCAAAAAGCTCTACGTTTTTGCTAAATTTCAGCTTTATAATTATTAGAGCTGTCTCTGGTTTACCTCCTGTCTTGCCCTGTAGCAAAGCTGCTGCCTCTGTTTTGTCAGGATGAGAAGATTTAGAAAATAATTGCTGTTGTATATTTAAAAAAAAAAGAGAAAAGTTCTGCTGGACAGTGTCGTTCCCATCTCTGGCTTCGTTTTTGGAGCAGTAATTTGTGCTCACAGTTCTGGTGCTTTCTGCTGCTAGGAACAGACTGACAGTTTTTCTGAACCTTGCATTTTACCCGTTAATGGAATATATTGTGCATCAGATGAGGTTGGTTTGGGCATGGCTGGACTGCCCAGTGCCCACATCTCTGAATGCAGAGCTCACCACATTATTTTGGGGCTCAGACCATCTTTTACTGCTTTTTGTCCACGGCCAAAAGCAGCTTCAAACTGTGCTGAACAAGTCCAAACTGTGTTGAAACCACACTGAGTAACAAACACACAAAACCAGTTTGGAACACGTTGAACATTTTATAAGGGAGCCAAAGGAAATTTTGCTGTTGAGTTTCACACAGTTTAATAAGGTCCAAGCCCTTCTTCATCTGTTTGAAAACTGACTCAGCTCGTGTGATTTATGGGATAAACTAAGGAAATACTGTGACTTGAGTGGCAGCAATTTTGGTGAATTTGGGAGCAGCATCCTTTTCCAAGCTTCACTGTGATCTCCATAACCCATTTTCCATATAAATCCTGTGCAAGGGAACTCATGTCCTTCAAAACAAATAAATATTAAGGTGTGTTGAGAAACTGATAAAAGATTCATCAGTTCATGTTTACAGCTCCAGAAAAAGCTTCAGCAATTTAGAACACACGCTTCAGGCTTGATTGTGTGGAGGTGGAATGTTCTGATGCAGGGTATTCCAGAGGAGATTCCAAGCTGTGCACTTAGCAATTAATGGTGCTAATTAATGCACCGGTCAAGAATGTGACCGCTAATCACTTTGAGGACAGGTGTAAATGTACAGCTCTATCTGAAAGTTCAGTGTGATGTTATGTGGTGTTGGACAGTCAATTCAATGTATGGGTGATTTAGGAACATTTTTGAATTTCCCTTTTGGTCTCACTACGTGAATAATTGGAAATTGGTTCCTGCTGGAAGTAGGTTATGAACTGGATTACTTTTGCTAGATTAACTGGAAATGCAGCTTTTAAAAATACAGTTGGGTGTAAACAATGCAGGGCTTGTTTAAACTCCAGTTTAAGCCACCCACAAAACAGTAAAAAACATGGATAATGTGTCCTAGCCCCTAAGATTTTAGGGTTTCAGTAAGAAAAAGCTTTCTGTTTCCTTGGAAGGCTTGTCTTTGATGCTCGGAGCCTGTATCTAAATCCAATACATACCCACATGCTAATTCAAGTCCTGGAACTTTTTTATAACCGAGGAAAATGGTGAAAGACTCATCATTTCTGAGCTAATTTGCAGCATGTGTTGCCCTATTGTGTCGTGCACCATTGAAATCTGTAACTCTCAGAACCGCTGCTCAAATGGTGGTTATTTGGGAAAAAAAAAAAAGACACATTTTCTGTGGGTTTGCTTAACCTGGGACTAGATTTGTGGACTCAAATGTGATGGACTTCAGCTCCTTTTCGCTCTTTACCTCGGAATTAAAATCTGCCGTGCTCTGCATGGCCCCCCTGGCGAGAAGTCCCCGTTTGGTGCTCCCAGTTCTTGTGAGGATGAACTGGGTGAGCCCCCATGAAAACGGGGTGCTGTGATTCCTTCCCAGGCAGCAGGCACAGCTCCCTGTTCCAGGAAACACCACCCACTATTGTTTGCAGATCCGATGTGCATTAGGTAATCTCATTGTCGTTAAAACCAGAAGTTCTTTTGCTCCCCACGAAAGCACTGCCTTCCATAATACGTACACAAGTTTGCAAATCAATCCAAGTAGCCACATGGTTAGCATTGTTAGAGGTAGACACAAAGATTTCCAAATTATATTGCAATTTTATCATGTCTGTATTGTTATGTTGGTGTCTCTATTGATGACTCAGTGTGGAATATTGAGTGGTTCTTGCCACATTTCTGGTTGTTAACACTAAGTATTCTTAGGTGGGATAAGCAGAGTTGTTGTTTCAACATCGTCATTCCTTATCAACAGAGTATTTGAATATTATTCCCTGATTTCTTACTAACCCTCAATTTACAGATGCTGAATTTTTGAGTTGGTTTTCTTTCCTTTTTTTTTTCCCCCGGATCAGTTCTCACCTCTGGCAACTGGTTTTAAATTTTGTATTTGGGTTGGGTTGGTTCTCAAATAAAGATTTTAAGATAGATTAAGTATGAAGATTTTAAGATAGATGAAGTATGAAGATGGAGAATATCTGCTGGTCTTTGTGCCTATAGTGGAGACAGTAAGATGAGGAAACTGATATCTATACAAATCTTGGAGCTTTCAAAAGACAGTAGAAATTGAAATTCTGGAGAATTCATGCATGTAAATAATCTAGAAGGAAAAAAGCAAGATTCCAAGGAATGCTGGAGCTCAGTCTTTTAAAATTGTGCTCACGCAAGGCCTCTCTGGAGTGGTTGTGCTGAGGATCTGCTTTCAGTCAATCTTTTCACCTGTGCATCAGATTGTGCAGCTATGGCAAATGACTGCTGCCTTTTCTCTTTGCCCTGGAAGCCTTCAGCTATCCTCACAGCTCAGCTTCTAATCCTGTCTGTGATTCTAAAAAAACCTGGGAAACAGCAAATTGTTCTAGTATGTGAGGAACTGAAAATGTAAGGACACGGTGGTAACCAGCCACTGTGGAAAAAAGTCTTATTTTCCACTCTAATTAATACTTAGTACTTTTAGAAAGTAGTGGTAATAATACCCTCAGCTTTTTTTTTTTTTGGCCTTCTTGTTTTTCATTGGAGCAAGAGAATTAATTTTTGAAAAATAAATATCAGAGCTTATCTTGAGGAGGATTCTTTCTCAAGGGGAAAACCTTGCTAAGTTCATGAACTTCTTCCAACAGTAGGATTAAGATCTTGCTGGGCCAGATTTATCAAAGACGTTATTCCATTAGCGAAGATGAGAAACTGAGCAGTGTTTCGGTCCTGCTAAGTCTTTACAAGCTTCTGATTTGAATGCTTGCAGGAACAGGAATGCTGGCTGACGAAATGTGGGGAGCGTGTCAGTGCCTCTGCCAAGCAGCATCGCTGTGCATTTCAGCTGGAAAAGAAATGCCAGATATTGGGATGAGTCTGGGAGTCTGCAAATAAGTATTTGGATTGGCCACATCTTTAAAATGCATTTCAATGGGCTTTATTGAGGCTGGCATCCTTCCAGAACTGCTGAACAAACACTTTGGGATCCGATCCTTCATCGTTGAGATAAACGCCAAAATTCCGACCGACTTCAAAGGGAGCAGAGTGGAGATCTCAGTCCCCAGGAGACACGGTGTGATTTTTACCTCCTGACCAGGAGGCTCCCGTGGGAGGGTTTGTCTGAGAGGCAGGAGCCAGGACCTGCGGGGCGGTGGCACCTGGGCGAGCGAGTCCCCGGGGTTCAGTCGCCACTGGCGGCACGTGCCAGCCTGGCCGAGCCTGCTGGCAGAGATGCTCCTCATGAGCTGTCCTGCGAAGCTGTCAGGATGTAACAGCCTGCACTGAGAGGGAAAACTCCTTCCATGATCCAGTTGTCCAGGCTGCTGCTTGCTTCAATCTTTTCTAATCTCATTCTCTGGCCAGAGCTGGTGATGTGGAGCAGTTGATGCCCCGCAGCAGTGCCAGGCTGAGGAGCAAGCACAGCGAGGCTGGCAGAGAAGGAAACGCCTCCTGTTAGGGGTGCTGGGTAGCTGGAGAAGCAGAACGACCTCTCGGTGTAGATTATTTACAACATGAAGAATATTCAAGGAAAAGCTGCAGAATTTGGGGTGGCTGGAGCTCACTCACTTGCTCTGAGACCTTTTGACTGCTCAGCTGCTCCTCGGCTCCATGCTGTCAGCCATCCCCATTCCCTTTCCTCCTGTCAGGACTGCTGCCGGGTTCTCTTTGGGTTTTGCTCCTCAGAGGTCCCTTTCCCCCTCCATTTCCCGGTGCCAGTCCCTCCCCAGCTGTGGCCATCCCTGCAGGGAGGGTTTGGGTGCCGGAGCTCAGCCGGTGACTGGAGGGAACTCAGGCCTAAATGAGGAGTGTGAGCTCAGAGCTGGGCTGATTTGGTGGCTGTCGGTGGATGGTTTGATGGAAA
This sequence comes from Callaeas wilsoni, assembly GCA_013398955.1. NCBI lineage: Eukaryota > Metazoa > Chordata > Aves > Passeriformes > Callaeidae > Callaeas > Callaeas wilsoni. The sequence goes on from VWPU01003237.1 coordinate 9,281, forward strand.
CTCTTTTGCTGTTGATAGCTGGGATGCTTATCCTATTCCAGGCAGCTCTGCCTTCGTCTTGAGACTCTTAGCTGTAAAACATTTTCTGGAAAATTGAAGATAAAAAGTCTAAATATAGCTCTTTGTTAACTTCCTCCTTCCAAATTCTCCGCACCTCCTCTCCCTTCCTGCATCTCACTTTCTCTTCTGAGTCAATGATGGGAGCTATGCCCATTTATGATTTTCTAATTTGAACATAATTTTCTTGCATTATGCCAAGCCAGGCACCAGGTTTTTAAGTTGCACTGGTTGAGAAGATCATTATTTTTCCTTCTGCACGTTGCTGTTCACTACTCAGTTAATACGTGGCTTCTGGAAGAAATCATCCATTTAAGAATCATGAATTGAAGAGAGAATTTCCACTAATTATCTCTCTTATAAAACATTTAGGAGCAGCCCTAACATTAGTAACAGTAGTTAAGTCGCCCACACTCAAAAACCTGCTTATTTTCTTGCATTTCAAAGTCAGAGCATACAGATATTTGTGGGGAGAATGTGTGCAGCATCCCAAGACCCAGCTCATAGGTAAAGGCTTCTCCTTTTCATGGGTGGCTTCTTTCTAGCTCAACAAACAAACAAAAACCCAAAAAGTTTTCCTTTGAGCCAGCGATGGGAATTTCATTCAGCTGTGGAGACAGCTGATGTGCCTTGGGGCAAAATACGGGAAGAAACAGATGGCCATAAAAGGAGAAGCACTGGGGAATAAAATAATTGAAAATTCCAAGCAAGAGTTTATAAATAAAATATGTGAAAGCTTACTGTACATAAACAAAAAAATCCAAGTTAAGAGTCCTGCGTGCCATGTGGAATCTTAAAGGGATGAGCCAGGTAACTTCCTGGCTTTGCATTCACAAGCTTGTCTTGGGCTTTGTGCTCTGGGGAAAGTTGTGCCGTGTTCCACGGGAACATGCACCTCATGTAAAGAAAAAGTGTATTATTTTAAATTGAACCTCACCTGCATTTGTCCTCAGGATGTTTTGCCTGTGTTTGTTAGAGCATTTTCTGTTCATAAAAAATTAATGACGGCGTGAGTGAAAACATTTAAAAATTCAAATTGGCATTGCAGAGTTGTGAACTCCCTTTGAATTTTGCAAATTCCTCGGGCATATTCTCTGTGGACCTTATAATGTCTGCAATTGTAAATATTTCTTCTTAGGTAGTGAAATAATTCTTAATCCAAGAATCCAGTCTTAATCCAAGTAAGTGACTGTTCAGACTTTCTATTCTGGCTCTTGGTGACCACTTGTGTGCATCCAACCCAGGCCATTTTATGATTCTATGAGGTCATAATTTGAATTACTATATTTGAAAAGTCTTTTTTGGGTGTAATTTGGGGCATTCCTGTGGGTCCCTTCCAACTCAGAATATTCTGTGGTTTTTGGGTACTGTGATAAGCCACTGCAGTCTGCTGGGGTTGTGTCTGTCTGTCCCTAATTCTAATTTATGTGCTGTCAAAAAGGTATTCCCCTCCTGAAACTGAACTTTTGTTCACTCATTGAGGGGGGAAAAAAAACCCCTCCTTACCTTTTATGTGTAGGTCAGCAGAAAACATTGCATTTTGGCTTTCTTTCAAGAAATCCTCCTTATTTCCTCATTGGCTGTTTCTTTTCAGCATCTCCAAACGGGGCGAACCCCGATGAAATGAGCACCGAGTGCATATCAAAGGCGCACAACTGTTTCCAGGGACGTTTCTTCACTTTTATGTTGTAAGAATAATTAGAACGAGTTTGATTTGTAACCGCCGCCAGAGCAACTATTCCAGTCTAGCCAACTTAGAGGAGGTTAAAAATACGGTGGGATAAGCCCGGGCTTCAGGCAGGGAGAAGAATTCTGTTCCTGCTTGCCCAGCGTGAAGTGCGGAGTTCTCTCCTGCCCCTCTTCTCCTTCCTCCCCCCTCGTAGCCACGAGCACTCTGTCGTGTTGACACTGGCACTGCAACTCTCGTGCTTCGAGTTTGGAAGAAGCACTTTTATCATTTCTAATATGCAGCCTAGGGCCAAAACAGACGAAGCGGTTTGGAAGGACGGGGTTCAGCAGGAGGCTGGAATTCCCATTGTGCAGCCCTTTGGGGATAGGGCTCTGGAGCAGTTTTTTGTCACAAGTGTTGCTCTGCCCTGCTTGGTCAGCTGAGCTGCACTGGGGTGGGGACGAGCTCGTGGCCACCAGCCCTTGAACACAGCAGTTGAGATCTGGTTTGTCAGGATTAACCCACATCGTTTAATCTGGTTCTTAAACTTCAAAAATCAGAATATTCCCATATATCACAATGTTTCAGATTCACTTGTTTTGTTTAATCTGATTCTTACACTTCAAAAATCATAATATTCCCATAAGTCCCAATATTTAAAAATCAGAATATTCCCATATATCACAATGTTTCAGATTCACTTGTTTTGTTTAATCTGATTCTTACACTTCAAAAATCATAATATTCCCATCTATCACAATATTTCTTCAAGGTGCTGGTCCAGATCATTGTTTTGACCTTTCCAGAGGAAAAGTTAATTCTTCAGGCAAACGTGCCACCGGTACTGAAGATGACTTTAGTGATCCAGGAGGATCTTTGTCTGGTATTTTTTCACCTCCAGGATTTTCTCTTTCAAGTCCCACATGGACTTAAAACTGCAGTTTTCTCTCCAGCGTTTCACCCATGTTTTGCAGAAAGGATTTCTTTCATTCCAGCACCTCCATGTCCTTCGTGTTGGCAGCCACCATCAGCTTTTCCATGTTTTGATCTGTGCCTCTTCTGACCAAACCCTCGGCTTGTCTTGAAAATGATTTTACTTTATTTCAAGCTCCCTTTGAGCTCCCCTCCCCAGCGCTGTCAGCGTTCTGACACCTTCCTTCTCCTGCAGGATGCTTCCAGTCCGCAGTGGTTTTAGAACCCAGACAATAAATTTTTCATCTCAGTTTCCATGAAACACTTCTAATAAATCTGCTTTAAGTCATTTTTCAGAGAGCTGTCACCAATAATCAGACAACCTAAATATGTTTATCCTTCAGTCTCACTGCTGCATGATTTCATCAGTTTAGGTGCTGCCCTTTCTGGAGATGCTTCTAATTTCTTTTTTTTTTAATGGATTGTAAATCAAAGTGACACCACCATTTTCTCGAAGCAACAAGAATTCCCTTTATTAATGTAATTGTGCCATAGTGTAAGTCAAGGAACACAATTGTATCACATTATCCTGCTGCTCTAATGTCCTTTGAGCCCAGTTACAAACATGAAGAAATTCAAGAGTTCCCCATTGTCTTTTAGTAACCCTTGACTCACTGCATAATTTTCCAGAAGTTTTTATGGCATTTTTCATCTTTGCATGAACTTTTATAATTATAATAACTTGGAACTTGTTCTGCCTTTTGAGTGATTTGTTGGGGTTTGACTTCTTTCTTCTCGTTAGCAGCAATGCCATAATTTAAAAAACAAATTCCCCCCCAATGAAATAATGGGATGTGCCTGCTCAGCTTTGTACTTGGGCTCCATATGAATTTCATTTTTCCTTGGTGTGGGAAAAGTTCTAGTCTAGAGATAAATCCCTTTTTGATTGGCTGCTCTAAATAAAACAAACAGCAATTGTCTCTAAACTAATGGCACTGATGTTATCACTGCCCCAGATTAGAACTTGGAGACATTGATGGAGATAAATAATTTCTTTTATTGAACCTGATCTTTTAGGATCCATTTAGGATTGAGGACACCAGTCTGAATTCCTGGCCCAGTTTGATCTGTGCCTCCTGGGGGGAGACATTGATGGAGATAAATAATTTTTTTTATTGAACCTGATCTTTCAGGGTTTCTTGCTCGTGAAAAATAAATCCTGCTCAGTTCCTTAGTGAGACATGAAGCCTAGACATAATTTTTTGTTCAGAAGGGGTGAAGTTTAAAGTAAGTTTATACTATTTATTAAATGTGTTTTTATATGTTAATTAGGAATTTGGTGAAATACATAGAAATTATTTCTGTCTGTATCACGTGCAAGGCTGAAAATTCTCCAGATTGCAAAACTAAGCTGAAGGGAAGAGTGTATAGAAACATCAAAAATCCACCTGTGCCCTCAGTGAGACAGAGAGATCCAAACCCAGTAAAAATTGTGTGCTAATTTATCTATTATTTGGTTTAATATTTTGCTGGTTGTGGGACTTTAACCCAGCTTTGTGGAGCAAGAGGAGCTTTTGGCTGGTTTGGAACACGGATTAAAAACTTTGCTGGAATATTTTAGAAAGAATCCTGGTACCTGCCCCATCCTTTTAGGATTGAGGACACCAGTTTGAACTCCTGGCCCAGTTTGATCTGTGCCTCCTGGGGGGAGACATTGATGGAGATAAATAATTTTTTTTATTGAACCTGATCTTTCAGGGTTTTTTGCTTGTGAAAAATAAATCCTGCTCAGTTCCTTATTGAGACATGAAGCCTAGACGTAATTTTTTGTTCATAAGGGATGAAGTTTAAAGTAAGTTTATACTATTTGTTAAATTTATTTTTATATATTAATTAAGAATTTGGTGAAATACATATAAAGTATTTCTGTCTGTATCACGTGCAAGGCTGAAAATTCTCCAGATTGCAAAACTAAGCTGAAGGGAAGAGTGTATATTTCCATAGAAACATCAAAAATCCACCTGTGCCCTCAGTGAGACAGAGAGATCCAAACCCAGTAAAATTTGTGTGCTAATTTATCTATTATTTGGTTTAATATTTTGCTGGTTGTGGGACTTTAACCCAGCCTTGTGGAGCAAGAGGAGCTTTTGGCTGGTTTGGAACACGGATTAAAAACTTTGCTGGAATATTTTAGAAAGAATCCTGGTACCTGCCCCATCCTTTTAGGATTGAGGAGAGCAGTTTGAACTCCTGGCCCAGTTTGATCTGTGCCTCCTGGGGGGAGACATTGATGGAGACAAAGAATTTTTTTTATTGAACCTGATCTTTCAGGGTTTTTTGCTCATGGGGGTTCTTAGATGGGAAAAAAAGAAAAGAAAAAAGGGGTGGAAAAACAACTTTGGAGAACTGATTGACCTGTGTGGAAAGAGGCAGTGCAGATGTGTTGTAATATCCTTCCCCTGAGCAGACATGACTAAACAGACTTTGTCTGCTCCCAACAATTAAGGAGTTTGCCAGGGTGTGCAGGGCCCCATGCAAGTTCCAGCTTGTTCCCAACTGGGAGAGGAGTTTTTCAGTTTGTGCACAAATGTTTTAGCTGTTCAGGCTCTCTTCACTTCGGGGTTTACTCAAGAACTTTAATTTTTCAAGGAACACCTTGGTCTTTGCTTCCAGCCTCTGGATTTTTGAATTCCCTGGAAGCAGTGCTTCGTACAGCCCGAAGGCAGATCTTGCTTTAGACGAGAACCAAGTCAGAAAATGCAGTGATGTTTACTCATGACCACAACAGCTTTCCTGTCATCGTGACTCACAGAAAGACCCTGAGAATCTCTGCTCCGATTTTCTTCGCTGTGGAGACTCCTGGGTGGATTTAGAGCTCTGCAGGGATGTCCCCAGGATGCAGCCCGAGGCCCGATGCTCTGCAGCTGGTGGCAGGGGCAGCTTTTTGCCTTTGCGTTAGTAAGAGAAGGAGCAGGGAAGTCACTAATTAAAGCTGAGGCAGAAATGAGTGAGGTCTGTCGTGCTGGAGAGGGGATCTCCTGGTGCTGGCACAGGGAGAGGTCGGTGTGGGTGGGTGGTGGGACTGCCCTGCCCCTGAGGGAGTGCTTTGGGAGCAGTCCCTGCTGTGCTGGGAGCAGCTGGAGGGTGCTGAGCTCTGAGGAAGGCTCCCCAGCTGCACACACGCAGGGCTTTTGGACAAGGGCTTCGTGCTCTCATATCCCTCCTTCTCTCTGCCAGTTGGAGAAGTTTTCCGAAACCTTGACTGCTCTTGGAAGGAGCCATCCCAGAAAATGAAGCGTGCAGATCCAGCCCTGAGATAGGATTGTTGATGGCTGGGTGGTTTCTAGCCCCTCAGTGGTGCTGGTTAATGTTATGGAACTCTTGTTGGTGTTGTTGAGGTTTTCACGGGGCTGCACAAAGGAATACAAAAGTTTCCATGAGCAGTTCCTTCCTTCCATCACCGGCTCACTCCGAACAATGTTCAAGTTTCAGATCAGGAGAAAATGAGCACATTACACTAGGACAGCTTCATTCAGTCCTTCAGGAACCTTTCGAACTAGAAAACAGCTCCTTGGCTTTCAAAACAGGAATTATAAAGCATGGTTTTGGACTAATTACAGATTATTTATTTATTAAAAGAATTAGACAGTATTTGGTTAAATATTTAAATTTGCTATTTAGCTTTTTCAGCTGGAAATGGAGCTTCACTGCAGTGCATGTGAGCAGCACATGAAAAACAAATGCCACCCTTCTTCCCCATAGCAATCCCTCCTCTGCTACTAAGAAATACGCCTTGAAATAAAAAAGATTCAGTTAAGATGCTAAACCCATTGAAGGATTAAATTGTTCATGACAAATATGACTAATTCATCTGAGTAACAGCATAATGCCAGTACAGCTTAATTTGTTTAATAACCTAAGTTATTAAATTGGTAGTTTGTCTTACAGGAGGAAGAAATTGCTTTTTAAAAGGAGGTTTTTCATTTAGGTGAATTATTCGTGACCAGGAAGATTCTTAAAGCTTGCCTTATCTTAAAGAGTGCACTGATAGAGCTCTGATTTTTAAAAAATCACCACTTTTAACAAGTTTATTCTCTCCATTATAACTCTGTGTATCTGGAATAATTTATCAAGGTTGCCTGTGCCAGGTTTTGGTGACGACAGATTTTTATCTGTGGAAGAGACAGCTCACGACTTTAAAGAGGAAGGAAAACTTTGCTGAATCTTCACAATGAAACTAAACTATATTAAATGTTGTGCAGAGGAGGCAGAGAAGAATGTCTCTAATTCAGATTTAGCTCATTAGAAAACATCTTCTGCTACCCATAATAAAAATTAAAATGGGGAAAAACAGCCATCCCTGATGTGGAGGAAATCAAAACCTCAGGTTTTAGTTACAATATAAAAATTTTCTACAGTTCTGAGGACAAAGAACTCCTTCAGTAGAATAACGATGCTTTTATTTATCAGACCAGAAGAGAAATATCAGAGGTCCAGAAGAGCTCTTAGATAAATTTTGTGCTAAAGTAGTAGCACTTGAAAGGTTAATGCAGGAGAGGGGGTCTGAAAATACAAGATTGCCATTTCTGAGCTGCCAGTGAGGATGTTTGGGTGGAATCCTGCTCCTGGGAAAACTGTACTTGGTGTTACATGTCTTTTCTGGGGTTGTTTGGGTTGGGGTTTGAGTTTTTTTGAAGTCTCTGCATTACACAATAGTTGAATGCAGCACTGGCGTTTTGCAAGAATGTTCCATTGAGCCTAAAAAAGGGAATGAAGATTTGGTGTGGGATCAGGCTGAGGATGAGGTGGTTCCATGTGGAGCTGGAGCTGGGATGCAGCTCATCCCTGGAAGTGTCCCAGGCCAGCTTGGAGCAGCCTGGGACAGTGGCAGGTGTCCCTGCCCGGGGCAGGGTGGCACTGCGCGGGCTTTGAGGTCCCTTCCCACCCAAACCCTTCTGAGATTCTGAGATTCCAGAAGTGTCGTATGATTTTAAATGTTTATAGAACATTATAAACCTGGTTTTGAATATATATGTATATATATTTTTGGCACCTGTGAAGGTGTCACTCGTGGTGGCATATTTTCCAACTGCTGCTGGAGCCTGCTCCTCCTGGCACCAAATGGAGATGGAAAGGCAGCTTTGTGGTGACTTCTCTGGGATTTGTCCCTGCTGGATGCTGATGGAGCCTGGAATCACCTGGCTTATGCATCCTGCTGGGAATCCCAGCGTGAGAGGGATAGCCCTGAGGGCTCTGCAGTGTTTGGCCATTTTCTGTTTGAATTAAAACACTTAATTGGTCAAAATGATTCAGAACAACCTCGTAAGTGTATTCCAGATCTTTCTTTGCAGGGGAAGAAGAGGTGAAGTGACAAAAATGAGATGTTTTAAGATAATGTAGATTTAGTGCCATGGAGAAGTAAAGTTTGTTCTCACAGTGCAGGAGTTCTGTTGCTTAGGATGAATTTTATGGAAAATCCATTGAACATCTTGGTTCTGCATTCCCATTTTGAAACCACGCTCCATTTGCTGCCTGCAATCAGATTTTACAAGTAGCGAGGTTCTCGCTTACAATACAATAAATCTTCTTCTGTGTTGAATATTCTAATTTCCATTAACCAATCTAGTACAAGATACAAATCCTATAGTATTTACATACAGCCTATAAGAATTGTTCCATTACCATGCTGCATTACATTTTAAACTCTAGAAACTCCTCTCTGGACCCCTGCTGCCAAGCCAGTAGGGTCTGCTCTGACCCTTGGAGCTGTCTGCAGGCAGAGGGTATTGTTCAACAGAGAGGGGATTACCTTCAGCCGGCCATCCCATTGTTTTCCAGTTGTTCAGTAACTAAGGCTTGGTATCTCAAAGCTTGCTTTCATTTCAATCTCACTTACAGTTTCCCTATTCTCAGCATCTTTTGCCAGGCAATCATATTTATAAGGCTTTCCTGTTTCATCTTCCCCAACAGTGGTCTCTTCCAACCATGGTCATGGTCTCTTCCAACCATGGTCATGGTCTCTTCCAGCCATGGTCATGTCTCTTCCAACCATGGTCATGGTCCCTTCCAACCATGGTCATGGTCCCTTCCAACCATGGTCATGGTCTCTTCCAGCAGCTTTGGAATAAGGTTCACCCACCATCAGGAGCTTGGGAAAACATTGCTTTGTTGCTGGGAATGAAAAGCCAACAGCAGAGCAAGTGGGCGCCCGCTTCGTTACAGCGGGTCCAGCAGGGCAGGTAAAAATTGGGAATTCAATGAGGAGATGTGATAGCTCGGACACGACTGCTTGCAGACAGTCTGTTAGTCCAGCAGATGTTGAAATTCTGTGGTCAGAAAATCAAAAGCAATTTTGAAAGGACTTGCAGAATCCAGAGTCCTGCGAGCCCCTCCGGGCCCAAAATCTCTGCACGGTCTCATCAAAATTCTGTTTTGTTCAGTCGTGTCTGTGTTAATTGAAGTGTTACAGGAATAAATCTGGCACTTGGACAAGTTTTCAGCTGCATCTGGGTTGGACATGTGGTTTTAAATCAGTGCATAAGTTTTTGAGTGAAGTTGAGGCTGCCTCTGTTATTTATTGTTAATTTATTGCGTGGGCCTAGCAAATGTTCCCAGAGCAAGGCAAGGTGCTTGCAGAGGTCTCTTGCTGCTGAGGCACCTTCTGCTTTTTCGTGTTGTTCTGTCCATTTGAAAGAAAACCAAATCAGAAACCTGATCTGCCTGTTCTATCTCTAGAACATCGTTATCATCACCTTACCTTTAATTACTGATTTTCTGCTCGTCGTGCTTTTATACCAGCACTTGCAATTTTCTGGGTAATATTTATTTTTTGTCCTATTTGATAAACCTGATGGGAAAAGTGGCAGGATTAATCATGAGGGAAGCTGGAATGTAAGATTTTAATACAAAAGTATTTGTTTTCCCTAAGTTTCTGAACTATATAACGTGAAATAAATCTGATAATCCAGTATCCTTTGAGCATTTAATACTGCAACTCGTGTTCTTTTATTCACTCAATTTGCATGTCCAGAAATTATTTTAGCTTTTAACTGTATGAAGAGCACTCCTCCTGTAAAAGAGGAGAGAGGAAAAAGTTTTCCCTAACTTCTTGCTGCCTCCTCCACAAGATAGAAATGTTGTGTATACAGCACATGTATCTCCATGGAAGCAATGATGAGATTAGTGAGGTCACTGGATAAATCCAAGTTTTAATGAATTAATATTTTGATTGCATTTCAAGTTTTTTGTGACTTACGTGTTGCAGACAGTGCATGAGAGGAAATCATTATACTAAAGATGTGCACAAAATTCACATGTAAGATGACATAACTGCATGTGGGACGTGTTAATTTTTTCTGCCAAATGTTATTTTCTGATAATGGGGATTGAGCTGAAAAAGATTTTGGAATTATTTAGAATAATGCATATTTTGCTTGTGTTTGCCAGCTACACTTGGTGAGGATGGAGTGTGGTTGATCAAACATGAAAATGCTGTAGGATTGAAACGTGACTCATACCTGGGTTAGGTGACCTTTCAATAATTCTTTTTATTGTTATGAGAATCTCTGTCTCATCTGAAAATGATCTGTGCTCTTTAATCAGTCAGTAAAGCCTCAAGGATTTCTAGGGATTTTTTTTTTCCTCCTTGTAGAATTTGGGAGTTTTTGGAAAAGAAGAGGAAGATTTTCCCAGTTCTCAAATGATCTGCAAATGTCAATCCAAGTTCCTTCTCCCACCCCGAATCTCTGATTCCATGGAGAGTGGTGGGATTGATCCTCCCCACAACAACGTGTGCCCTGTCTGGCCAGCCAGCTGGAATTTCTTTGGAATAAATGAGGATTATCTGGTTTTTAGGTGAACAGAACTGTAGAATTCAGCTTCTTTAAGCTGTTGGAAAGACTGGAAGTGGACGAGTGTGCTGGTCCTGCCAGGAAGGCGTTGCTCTGTCAGGGGCTGTAAAGAAGCACTGTGAGGATGATGATGGTGATGATGATAGAAGACATAATTATGGATATACAGTAGCTGTGGACTAATTTAACCGAGATGATCCTTGTTTCAGGAGATGATTTGAAGTGTAAAAACGTTGGGGCAGGGTTCCAGGAGAGGCTGTGAAATCTCAGAATTTCAGCTGGACAAACCATTCCGTAGCTCTGCGGTGACCCTGTGGACAGGAGCCTGAGCACCCTGATGTCACTGCCCTGCCTGGAGTGAAGGGATGCCAAAATGATTTCCAGAGGTATCTCTGGAGCTCAGTGATTCTGTGCCCCCCTGTTAGAGCTCTGAGTGTTCCATTTTTATGATCTCTTCATTGTTTCTGGGCTGTTTGTTCGTGCTCTTCAGTCCTGGAGTTAATCTGCTGCTCGTCTTTAACCAGTAGCTACCAGTTTGGTTGTAATGACCTGAAAGCTCATTTAGAGGCCTTTGTCAGCAGTTCTGCATCATCTGGGAGGTAAAAAGAGGCAGTGGGACGTGGCAAATGATGGATTTACAGCAAAGCAAAAAAAACTGGGCAGTTGGAGTGGCACAGACTCAGGTGTAGAAATGGTTTAATTATTCTGAGATCCATTTATGTGTCCGGTCCACATTTCCTGCACAAGCAAGCCTTGAAAGTAAAATTGCTTTTATATTTGTTATCAGTTCTTTCCAGGACTTATAAATGTGATGGATATAAACTTAACGTAAAACCTGGGCACATCAAAGGGGGAAGATGATAGAAGAATTCAAATGTACACTTTTATATGCTACAATGTTTTATTTTCATTTCAGTCAAAGGCTTTCTATCAGATCCAATCATTCTTACAATAGAATTTCCATTAATTGTGGCTTCCTTCAGACTCACATTCTCCTGGGACAGCTGCCTGCTGGTGGTAGTAAAATGAAGTCGAAAATCCCACACAAAACAGAATAATGGCAATCATCAAACGTGCTCGGGGTGTGGATCTTTGTTTTCACACTCGTTTGTTTGCAGGTTTTCAGAGCCTGAAGAAAAAGGCTGAGCAGGAGAAAGTCTCCTCTTAGGTACAGTCATTGCAACAGCTCCAGTGCTATGGCCTGAAAAATGCCCTTTTAAACAGGAGAGAAATTGGGTTTGGGTTTGCTGCTTCTGTGCTTTGAGACTTTCTTTTCCCTCGTAAAACAAGGAACAATGGAAGGAAATCTGTCTGAGGCGTTTTTATACCAGAAAAACCCTCGTGTGCATTTTTTGTTTGTTTCTTTTTTTGGTGTTGTTTGATTGTTAGTGGGGGCCAAAAGAAATCCTTTTTGTGAATGTTTTCATATCATGTTCTGATGAATACCTGGGAGAACTGCTATAATCCCAGAAGGGAATAATTACTGCTAAGTGCTGCTATTTGTATATCTGCTTGGAACTGGAGACGTTAAAAAGACTTTCTAGCTAAAAGCTGATTTGTAAACAAATACTTTCTGTGCTGTTTACTTGCCTTTTTCTGTTTTGTTCTTAAAAATGGCTTTCAGAGTCCTTCAGGTACCAGTTCTACAGAATATTCAGGCTTTAAGGTCCCTTCCAACCCAAACCATTCTGTGCTTCTAAGTATTGTACGTGTGTTTTTAAAATTGCAGATGAGAGGAACTCGTAGAAGAGCTGCTGTTTGTCGAGATTAAAATGAGAATGCTCCATCACCCTGACCTTGCAAGCTGTGCCTGTGGGCTGAAAATGCTGAATTTGGGAAAGGCTATAAGGGCAAAACAAGCAGCAGTCAGGGCCACCAGCACTGGGGAAAAAAAAAGAAAGGTACAAGGTTGGTGGACTTGATTTTATTGCAAGATAGTGAAGCATTCAGCCAGGGAAGGCTGTGGGGGCAGACACAGAAAACCAGAATTTGTGGAGGTACAAGGGATGCCAGGGATTTGTCAGCCGGGTCAGCGTTGGGAGAGGGCCACTGTGTGCAGGGACCTGGAGAAATCTGGAGAAATTACCCACCCTTTTCTCCACCTGCTGCTTAAATAAGAGCAGCTTGAAGAGAGAAATGCAGTTTTTGTAAGCCTTGGATTTGATGTTTCTCTTTTTTAGGTTAATTTCTGTATGTTTAAGTTTGTAATTTGTGTGCCAGCTGAAGGAAGACGTATCTGATAATTAATTATCCAGATTATGGCCAGAGCTGATTCTGGGTATAATTGAATTAGAGGAAGTTAGAAGGTAGTCTTGAAAAAAAAATTGGGAGAATTACTGTAGGATGAGGTCTTGCACTGAGAGCAGAAGTGGATCACATTTACCACATCTCCACACACATGGGGATGTTCTATCCCCAGACATCTACACTGTAAAGTGATTTAGGGAGCCCAAAATTCCCATGTGTTGTCTCTGTGCTAGAGCACAGAGCAGGAACATGATTTGCCTCGTATCTGTCAAAAAACTCACGTTTTATTGCTGTAAAAGAGCAAAAAGTTGCTTGAATGTATTTTTTTTTCATTAAGAATCCTGATTGTCTCTAAGTCATGACATCCCCCCTCGGTCTGTACCGCAAGGGCTGAGGGTTGGAACTTGCAGGTATTGAATGAATTTCAAGGTGCAGTTTCATTTCTGTTGCAGTCCTGAGATGCAGGCAGGGATGGAACAGGTCCCACAAGGTGTGTTCGTGCAGCCTGCTCTGGCCAGGCCACTTCCAGCACATTTACCACATCTCCACATCTCCATCTGTTGATGTTCTATCCCCAGACACCCACACTGTGAAGTGATTTAGGGAGCCCAAAATTCCCGTGTGTTGTCTCTGTGCTAGAGCACAGAGCAGGAGCATGATTTGCCTCACACCTGTCAAAAACCTCACGTTTTATTGCTGTAAAAGAGCAAAAAGTTGCTTGAATGTGTTCTTTTTTCATGAAAAGTCCTGATTGTCTCTAAATCATGGCTAAGATTTGGTAATTGCTCTGGGAAGCCGTGTTCTCCTGTGATCCTCAGCTGTGCTGTTTGATCGATGAAACATTGCATTTTCAGCCCTTAGGATTTTCCTCTTTACTCCTCACCATATGTGAAGCATTTATAACACAGTAAATCCTGTGGTTTGCATAAAAAAAAAAAAAAAATCTACTCCAGGCCCTCCTGAGCAGAGTGTTTTGGTCCATGTGTCTGTAAATTCATCTCAGTTGTGTGCAGAAAACAGCATGTGTGGGGCTTGGGGGGTTGTTTGTTTGGCAGTTTGGAGGCAAGAAGCTTCTCAGAATCCCCTAAAGGTCCGTTTCTATTCTTGCAAGTTTATTTATGAGATAAACAGTCATTATCTGAGTCACAGATGTTAATTTGAAGATGCAAAGCCTGGGTAGGTGAGCACCAGGTCTGGAGTTGCTGTGGAAGTTGGATTTGCAGGTACCAGGTGTCACTGGGGTTGGGAGGAAATGCAGAACTCTCACTTCCGCTGGATTTCTTGAATGCACAACCTGGAGCTGTGGAAAATCCATCAGTGGGAATTTGTGGGCTTTTCCCCCCTTCATTCTTCCTATTATTGACGAAAACAATAGTTGGACTTGCAAGAAAACAAGTGTGGGAATCCTTCTCTTCTCCTGAATAGCCGTAATTTGCATGTGAAATTTAAGAAGCTCTCCAAAGAAGTTTGACTATAAAAGCAGGTATTTGAAGGAACAGGTGCATTCAGATAATCTGCCCAGATTTGTGCAGGCTGGGGTGGGCTTGACAGCTGCTTCATTATCTTCCCATTTTATGACCTCTCCTGTCGTTGCCCGTAGCTGTGTTTGGGTTTGCCTCACCCAGGTGTGCTGCAGGACAGAGGAGACGTGAAAAAAATCCAAATTCACAGCTTGGTTTGGAAATCAGACTCTTTAGACAGTCATTTTACACGTTGTCTGTCTTGGCTTTCTGTATTTTATTTCCTCTCTTAAAAGGTTCACTCTTTTGAAGTAATCTCCAGAGTTTGCATAGTCATCATCTATTAAAGCTTAAATATCTTTTTTTTAAATCATCTATTGCTCTGTGAAGAGCCTGTGCTAATTGAGCTGTCAGTGTTTCACACGGCTTCCTTTGCACAGGAGCTTGTTTTCTTGAAGGTAACTTGCAATTGTTAACTTCTGTGTTGAATTTTTCCCTTTTGTCTCCTGTTTTCCCCTTCCCTCTGCGTGCACTCTGTTAAGGTACCTCCACTTTGTTCTTTATAAACCTTCGTAACTCGGACACAAAATGCCGTGCTGGAATTTCGGAAGCGTCCAAGGCCAGGCTGGATTTGGGTTGGAGCAGCCTGGGATAGTGGAAGGTGTCCCTGTCCATGGGCGGTTTGGAATAAGATCACCTTTAAGTCCATTCTGTGGTTTAATGGTTCTGAGATGGCATGAAGTGTAAACTGTCTCACAAAACTCTCTGTTCTCCTGGAGGGAAAATACTTTTCAAACATTTAAAAATCGTCCTTCTCGATCCAGGATGTTTGAGCATTGGTTAAATACCTGGGAACCTCATTTTCAGTATTTTTGTGAATATTTTTTTGTTAAAAGCCTCCTAGAAAAGAGCTGTGCTTTAGGTAGGAGAGAATTTCCTTGTCAGGGCTGCAGTCTGTGGGCTTTGTTTTCAGAAACTGGGCTAGGGGGACTGTCTGAACTCGGGATTTCTGCTTTTCTCTGGCTTGAATCATACCATAAACTCTATTTAAAGATTTTGTTTTTTGTATTTATTTTCCACATCCTTGACCCTGACTGGCGAGCTGGACATTTGTGTTTGCCTTGGCAAGCTCCGAGCTGCTCATCTAGGGCAGGATGAAAACTCTTTTTTTCCTTCTGTAAACAAACTGTTCCTTCAGTATTTTCCAGAAGGATTTACACCACCATTTTGCGACGCTTCTAGGAACGGAGCAAATCTTGCCATTCAGAGTTTGCCTTGTACACAGCTCGTAGCACTGCAGAGAAACGTTTGGTTTGATGTCTTTTCCTAGGCTGGATTCAAAGAGCTTTTTTCAGAACGTTTTTAAATTCCAGAAATAGTCCTTTTTTTTTTCCTGTAAGGGTTTATTAAAGCTATAGGTCAATAGGCATTGTTGCCTGTCTAGAAAAGGGGTTATTTGTATTTTTTATTTGTCTACCCAATGCAGTGAGAACAGTGCCCCATTGTCCCAGGCACTGTGTGCATGTAAAATACTGCTTTGTGCCCTGAAGAATTTACAGCCCAAATAACTGCTCGTGCTCTGCTCTGAGGGGGGTTTGATAGATTTTAGTGGTCAGGATGTAAAATGAGAGAACAACTCAGCTGGCCACTTTGTGCCAACACACAAGTTGTGTTTGGGAGCTGGATTTCATTGCCCCAGGGGCACAGAAGTGCTGCTGCTCCTCTGCTCAGCTCGTGGCAGAGAGGGGTCTCTGGGAATGGCATTTTTGTGTCCTTGTCACCCAGGGCCCTTGTCATGTGTCACCTGCAACGCTCCACGAGTGTTGCAGATCATTCAGGCGAGTCCGAAACGCTCCCAGTCAGAGACGCAGTTTTATGTGTTATAAACTTGGTGTTTGTGTTATTAAACCCAGCTCAAAGCTGAGGACCCGAGCCAGTCCTGAGCCTAAGCCCTGCCAGGTGGAAAGAGGGTATTTGCCATGAGCTAAACCTCTGAAATAGCAGAAAAGGTCTTTCAGGAGCATCCCTGTTTCTCTGGAAGAAAAGGCTTGGAGGATGTATTGAGAATATGTTCTCCCTCCCAAACAGCTCTGCAAGGCCCTGGCCTGAATTTCTGCCACTCCACCTCAGTGTGTTCACAAGGACACCTCGATATTCGGTGAAAATATTCACTTTTCCGCACTCTATAACCACTTACTGGCCAAGGGCAAGCCAGGAAGTAAAAGTACAATTATGCTGTACTGCAGGGGGGAAAAAAAAAGTGTGGCTTTATTTCTTTTTTAAGCAAATTTCCATATAACTTCTTGTCCTTAAGCTGCTGTTTATGAGATCTAATATTTGAGTGTAAAGTGACCAATTTGTTTTTCACGAATGCCTAGAACTTTTTCTGCAGTGTTTAGTAAAATAAGCTGTTTATTAGAAGTTACTACTCACGTGAAGTGTGTGCCAATGAGTCAGCAAACCAAACAAAACCAAAATGTCTGGGCTTTGAGCTGTCTTACTGTAAATGATAATAAATAGCAAATAGCCAAATGCTGAAAAGTAGATGTTAAAAATACCCCCAAGATGACAAATAATTATTGGCGTGTAGGTTGTTAACAGAAGAGAAAAATACTGAATTTTCTGTAATGGTGCCAGTCAGCAGTTCATAAAATGCTATTTATTATTCCTTTTAACCAGTAACGCGAATTTATAGGAGTGTATTAAGAGCGTATGTCAACTGCACAAACTAAAATTCCCCTTTTTGTTGCAGATCTGGGACATGAGTGATGATGAAACAGTGTGAAATCAGGTGGCTGAGGAGGAGGAGGAGGAGGAGGAGGAGGATGCCCTGCTCTGGACTGCAGCCCTGCCTTTTATCTCTCTCTGCTTTGACAAGTTAATGATTGCTTACCCCTCCTGACTGCTGGAAAGACAAACAAACAGAACCCACGTTTTGCCATGAATAACTTCACTTTCAAAGCCGTCTCTTATGGACAGAACTCGCCGTGTTTTCGTTCTTATTGTGTAAATAACTGGAGCAATGTGCTTATGTTTAAACCTGGTCTCTTTTTCTTGGTGTTTTGTTTTTGTTTTCTTTTTTTTTTTTTTTTTTTGAAGTTTCTAAATATGGCTCGCACATAAAAAATGCTGCTTAAGTAAATTCGGGTGGTTTGTTTGGGCCAGGTTTTATTTTGCTTGTCAGTGACCACGTCCAAGCAGCATTTCTGAATGTCTTTTTTCATCTCTCTCAGATTTGGGGCGCTTTAGTTGGAATTTGTTACGATCGAGCGTTTTCTGCTCTTGGGAGTTAAATTTGATGTTTAAAGGTGGGCAGGAGTGGGTAAGGACCTAAACCTGCCGCCTCCACCACGTGAATTCTGTTTGCAAACCTGAATTTCGGGTGCAGCTGTTCTGGATGTGTCCATGGAATTGTTATTCCCTGTAAAGATCTCATCCTTTCATGCCATGGAAACCAAGCGCTTTGATTTTTGCCCAGGAAAGACCAAAATGCATTTATATCGTGCTTAGGCTCCCCTGAAGCTCAGAGCAGGCTCTGTTACATGGTAAAAAATTGCTTTAGGGGGTGGTGGGTCATTGACTCAGTCAAAACCTGTAGGGAAATGCTTCACTGAAATGAGAAAATTGTTCTCTGCCTTTGCTGCTCTTGGGTGTGGTCATGCAGAACCTTGCAGGTGTTCAAAAAGAGCAATTCTCCTTTCCTTTTTGGTTCATTTGAGTTTTTTGAGTGGCTTCAGAGATGATGACTGAGCACAAACAGTAGTTTGGGAATCGCTGAGTTTAAAAAATAGCTTGAGGAAAAAAGGAGTTTTAAAATATCAAAGTGCATTGCTGCAGAATTGAATCTATTGGTCCTAACTTGGAATAGGTTTTTGAAGGAAATTTGAAATCCCTTTCATAGCTTTCCATTGTGGGGTTTATGAGCTAACTCACTTAGAAAAAATGCAAATCGCTTTATCTGCCAAGCAGCCTCTGTTTCCCAGATATATTATGAAAATTAGCTGGTCAATCCAATTATTTTAGTTCCTTCCTTAACATAAGCTCTGAAGATGTTTTTTGTAGAGAATTCCCCAGCTTCTCTCTTATGCCACATCAGAAGTTGTTCAGTCAGGTCAAGGATATCTGCAACTCCCATCTTCTGATCAGAAAAGATTTATTGAAACATGCTGAGGTTTGCACCAAGTGTCTAAAATAGCCATTATTGTCTAAAATAGCCGTTATTGTCTAAAATAGACATTATTTCTATTTATTTATTATCACAGTCATTATATTTACATCATTTCTTACCTAGAGGGAATGTCTACTTCAGGTAACTTCAGTGTAATATAAAAATATATCTGAATGCAATATATTTTGGAAATCAGAGCTGGGAATCAGAGCAACTCTTCTCTTTGTGGCCAGGCACTGAACCCTGAGATGGACACCCTGCAATGTACATTTTAAAGCAGTTAAAGTGCACCATGACTTCGGAGCCATGATTTTAGCCATGCCTTAGTCCAGCTGGAGCCATGGGTTGGTGCCAGGGCAGTTTAAAGGGAATAATCAGCTTTTTTTTATCTTTGGGAGTTGCTGACCGTGGAGTGTGAATGGCTCTGCAGTCTGGGGTTATCTAAGACTTGAAAGCTGCACATCTTTCTGCACCTGGTCAAGGTTAATAATTGTTTTAAGTACCTGAAACTCTGCTTGGCCTGGTGAAGCTGCCTCGTAGCTTTACTTGGGAAGTGTCTGTGCAGGGAGCAGAGAGGTTCGGGCTCAGGGTGGATGCAGTGTGTCCTTGCCTCTGGCATTCCAGGGCCACCCAGCTCTCCCAGGCTGGGCTGTTTCCTGGCCCTGATGTGCAGAACTCTTCACTCTGACTTGGAATCACTTCTCTTGTCTCACTAGAAGGTTGGTTTCTTTCTCTTTGCGGGCCAGAATTGTTCTTCTTTTGCTTTTACTCAGTTTCTGGGCATTGACAGAGTGAGAAATCCCGAGAAGCCATTCCAGTGAATGAATGAATGTGCATTCAAATACTAAGAGCAGATAAGCACATTTATTTGCTGCCTTGTATGCATTCAATGCAGGATTTCTGCACAGACCCCAGCTCCAGTGGCTGCTGTTTAATGGGACAAGCTAAACCTTCATGGAGGAGGTGGGATTTTAATGTTATTTGTGCTGCCAGGAACTCCTCCACCGCAGCATCAGTGAAGAACCTGAACTTCCACTGGAGAACCCAGCCAGGGCTTTTCAGGTGTGATCCAAATCCCTTGGGAAGAGGGAGTGAGCAGCCTCAGAGGATCCTGCTCACATTCCTAAATCATCTAATAGGAATACAGTGGCATTAGATGGCAACCTGCAGCTGTGACACCCCCGTGCCTCATGTGGGGACATTGAATAGAGAGAGAAGATCTCCGTGGAGAGCTCTGACCCCACTTTGGTACTTGAGCATTAAAGAAGCTCACGGAATGACAGCTTCTGTTGTGACTGCACACTTCTACCAGCTGGAATTTTGCTTCAGTGTCACCCCTGCAGTGGGTTCTGCTGGCTGAGGTTTAGAATTTGTTACATGAACCACATCCCTGAGAGTGAGGAATTTGAGATTCTGTAGGAGTTTTCTTCCTTGGAGCCCTGAGTCTCTCTCATCTTTGCTGCCTCAGCCTGCTGCGTCCTGCTCTGCCATGAACCACATCCCTGAGAGTGAGGAATTTGAGATTCCGTGGGAATTTTCTTCCTTGGAGCCCTGAGTCTCTCTCATCTTTGCTGCCTCAGCCTGCTGTGTCCTGCTCTGCCCATGGGGAATGGATTTCCCTCAGGGACACCTGGGAACTGTCCTGGTGCCATCACAGCCGTGGCCAGAACCCTTCCCAGAGTGGCTGCTCTGAGTCTGAAGCCTTCAGCACCGGGCTCCGGAAAGGAGAAAGGCACAAATGTGAAAATCACACTTAGATCCGTGGAGGAAGATTCGTGGTGGCCCAGACAGGAGGACTGAGAAGGCCCTCAGGAGTGGAACCACAGGAGTTCTCTTCCCAGGAAGCTGATGGCTCCCAGGAACTGCAGAGATTCTGCTCCAGTACAAGTCAGCAGCACTGGAGTTATTTTGGCACAACAAAGGAAACTGCAGTGACTGCTCCAGGCCTTAAAATCATTGAGCTTGAGCTTGGAAAAATGTGTTCCCTTCCCTGTGTTCTGCATGGCTTTGGCACTGTGTCCTCAGAGAAGCCCAGAGAGGTAAACTAAAATGCCCATTTTGTCATCTTTGATATTCTTACCCCACTTTCTGCATGTCCCTCCTGATGGCAGGGGGTGGCCCTAGATCACCCTAAAGGTCCTTCCCAACCCCTTAACATTCTATGACTCTGATCCTGTTTCTTTGTATAAATTCTGGCTGCTCACCTTAAGTAGATGCAACAGAAATATTTGCAAAATTGAGTGATTCTGCCATCTGTGAGCACTTTATTTCAATTTCTCACTTGTGCTCTTGCAGAAAACTCACTGCAATGGGTTTTATTTCCGAGCTTTGCTCTGGGGAATCAAATGTTAGCACTTGTTTCTTCCTCTTACTGAACAAATTCTTCCCAAATGTCTGTTAACTTGCATAACTGGGATTGGTGATGGAATCAGAGAAGCATTTGCTTGGAGAAGACCCTTGAGCTCATCAGGTCCAAGGGTTACCCCAGCACGTCCACGCTCACCGCTGCTGCTCCATCCTCACGCTGCTCCGGGACAGTGCTGGGCCATGAGGAGCTCACCCAGCTCCCAGCTTCCCGCTGAGTTTCTTCCCCTTTTTCAAGCCACAGCATAAAAGCAGTGAGATTCTGAGATGTTTTTGGGGTTCTCACGGAGGCTGGGGAAGGGTGAGGTCCCTGAGCTGGTGGTGGTGAGGGACACTGACCCTCAGGCTCCTCGAGAGCTGGGACACAATCCACAAGGATATTTCTATATCGTTCCTCTTCAAAGTATAACCAAATTTTATGAGTTCCAGGAGAGTCCTAGCTCTGCATTCCCATGGGAGTAGGAAGGATTGCTCAGGTTCTTGCAGCACTAAATGCATCTCAAGCTGGCACACACCCAGCGGGCTCCTGCCACGTGCTCCAGGCCATCCATGTGTCCCTGGCCCAGGGATTGCTGCCCTGTGGCTTTGCCTTCAGAGTGCACGCAGGAAGGAGAGAGCAGGAGCAGCTCAGTGCTGGGATTTTACTGCCAAATTTTTAAATTAATTTTTTTAAAAAACAATGCAAGGCTTTCCTTAGAAACAAATAAGCGTTTATACTCCGAAGAGAGCCATTAAAGAAGTATTTGCAACATGGGAAATTTTAGCTGACTTCATAAGAAGCAGAGTCTGGAAGATGTCTCCAGCCTGTTACCATTTGGCTTCATTAATTCCTTTTTTTCTATTTCATTTTCAGTGCAGCTGATGTGCTCGTGCATATCCTGCCGGAATGAAACTTTCCTTCCAGAGGCTGTTGTGCACCTTTGCTCTTGCAGAGCACCTGGATTAACTGTTTTAAAAGACACAAATACTGCTCTAGGAGGACTTTGGACTGTGCCAGGGTGTAAATTCCTAACCTATGAAAACCCTGCCTACCTGTCCGTTTTCCAGCTCTCCTTCCCTTGCAGCTGCCTGGGCCTTCTCCAGAGCCTAAGAGTGCCTAAAAACACCACACAGGTAATGCTTTAGCTTTGAAATGCATCTAGACTTGCCCTCTCTATTCCCACTTCAGCTTCCCAGTATAATCATTTCTGGAAAGTTCACTTTCTTACCTGTGCATCACTTCACAGGTTCAGAAATAAAAACCCCTTACAGGTTTGTTGGTTTTTTTTCCCCCCTCTTGTTTTACTTTTATTGATAACCTATCAAGAATATCTCTGGGCTTTATTCTCAGTTACCCTGGGTCAAACTGTTGTTGCCAGCAGCTCACACCCAGCAATGCTCATCCTTCCACCACTCCGGGGAGGAGAGGAGTCCCTGGAATAAGCCACTCGAGGGTTATTTTAACCAGGCTGAAGCTCCTCCCAGAGGAATTAACAGCACTAAGCTGGAGTGGCAGTGATGTGCTTTAGTACCTTCAGGTATTCCATTTCTGAGGGCTGCAGTTTTTTCACTTGATATTCCAGCCCAGACAATCTCACCCCAGGATAAGGATGCAGATGGCTGCTACAGCCGTATATAAATTCAAGCTCTGCTTGCAGCCCTCACTAATTTTATTATCTGCCTGTTGGGACTTAACCGCAGCACTTTCTCAAATGCAGTGGAATTACTTAGGGCATTCTTTGAAGAGATTTTCAGAACCCACCAGTTATTTGTCAGAACTTGACCAGCACAGGTTCTTTCTGCTTCATCAGGCCAATGCTCCCTTGCCATTGGAGCTCCTTGGGCTTAGGGAGAAAAGGGGCAATGAGGAGTTCTAAAAACAGCCCGTGTTGTGTTTCCTGGCTGGCAGGGAGCACGCACTCCTTCCATCCCCTGCAGCTCTCTAAATGCCTGTTTCCTCCTGCTCCTTGGTGGATGTTTGTGTAGGACAGTGCCAGAAAGCACAATGGGCTTTGTCTCCGCAGTGAAGGTCACGTGCACACGTGCTTTTCATTTAAAATGCTAAAAAACGTCAAATCGCTTCTTAACAAAATTTTTTAGTGAGCTAACAGGAAAGGACAGGAGCAAATGTACGGTGCTGCGCTGCTCCAAATCAAAAGCATGAGTTTTTAAAAATCGTTCCTTGTAATTTCTCTCCTTCCCCGTCCAGTTACTTTCTGTTCTTACATTCCTTGGCTGTGGGTTGCTGCTTCAGCAGTCTGAGCATGCAAAAATTCAGGCTCGTGTGTAACTTCAGTCTTTGGCACTGGGACACTTGACTTTTGCAAGATCTCAGCAGAATGATTCATTGTTTGACTTGTTAGTGAAATACTATTCTGCACTACGGAAGCAGGAAAGGGGAGGCATTAAACTGGAGACCTGTAGTTTTTTTCCTTAACTCCTTTTTTCGGTCTGATGGCCTTCATTCATCTCTCAGAAGCTGCAGGTGCTGCATCCTGCACTGCAAGGTTCAGGGCACGTGAAATGCAAGCTGGAATCTCATTGCTGGAACGCTTTTGCTTCCCAAATCAAAGCAGTGCAGGCTAAAGCTGCCTGGAGCAGAACTGCTGGAATTGTTTCCTCATTGTGGCAGGAAGGGAAGGAGAGAGGAAAGGAAAGGCAAGGAAAGGAAAGGAAAGGAAAGGGAAGGAAAGGGAAGGAAAGGAAAGGGAAGGAAAGGGAAGGAAAGGAAAGGGAAGGAAAGGGAAGGAAAGGAAAGGGAAGGAAAGGGAAGGAAAGGAAAGGGAAGGAAAGGGAAGGAAAGGAAAGGGAAGGAAAGGAAAGGAAGAAGGGGGGGAAGGAAGGAAGGATCCATATGTACTGCTCTGAAAGCATTTGGACTGTGGGTTTTGATGGTTTTTGGTGTCTTTTCTCTCCTCTTTCCTTTTTCCTTTTGTCCCCACATCCCCCAGTGCCGCAGCCTCCCTGAGGGAGGGCTCTCAGTGACACCCACGTTCATTTCCAGTGGCAGACTTCCCTCAGATTAGTGGGGAGGGATTCTCTAAAGCAGGCACAATTTTCCTTGAGCTTTTTCCTTTGTCTGCGAGTGTCTTTATTTTCGTTTTGTGCTTCCAAGTCTGACTTTTATCCAGTAATTCCGTAGGTGTTGCCACTTCCTCAGGAACCTGTGACTCAGGCGACGTTTAAATGCCCTGACATCACCAGCAGCTCCCCCTGGAATTGCTGCTTTCCTAAACAGGGCCCTTGGCTTTGCTTTTAATACTCTCAGCTTTGCTCTGAGGTTTTTTGTGTGTGAGGGGGGAAGGATGAGGGGGTTTAATTACTTAAGGCAGCCCTGCCATTCCGAGGATCCACGGTCTGGCCTTTTGAATTGCTGAAATTGCCAATGTTACTTGAAATGGGAGATCCATATTTATGCACCAGCTATTTATGAATGAAATCATTGTAATTAGGCCTTTGTAGAGGTTCTGTTGTTGTAAATCAGCCTTAATTCACTCCTGGTGGGGACAGGGGAGTAGATGAGGGAAGGAAAAGGTCCGAGCATCATTTTCCATCATTATTTTGGAAGTGATGCAGACAAAAGGTGTCTTTTCACACTGGTGGGCAGTTCAGTGGCTGGGCTGGGTGAGGAGGAGCTGCAGCAGCTCTGGGGCTGGGCAGGGTGTCCCCAAAGGCAGCGGTGGCAGCAGGAAGGCCTGGGGGGGACAGCAGCTGCTGCAGCTGTTTCCTGCTTGGCCACCAGCCCTCGGCCACGTCAGTGCAGGCAGGAGCTGGCTGGGGAGCTGCTGAGAGGAGTCACGGCAGGAATTCTGGCCATCGCAGGAATGCGAGGAGCTGCGTGTCTGCTAGGTCACGGATTCGGGGTGTTCCCGGGCAGCCTCTCGGTGCGTTGGGATGTTCCTTGCTGTGCAGAGCAAAGGATGCTCGTTTGGCCTTTTGTCTGAAGGGCAGCAGCTTTGCAGCTCTGCAGAAGCTCGTGCAGCAGAGCCTCTGGGGTGGCTCTGGGTGTGATGGGTCCTCCTTGAGCAGGCAGAGCCTCTGGGGTGGCTCTGGGTGTGATGGGTTCTCTTTGAGCAGGCAGAGCCTCTGGGGTGGCTCTGGGTGTGATGGGTTCTGTTTGAGCAGGCAGAGCCTCTGGGGTGGCTCTGGGTGTGATGGGTGCAGGCAGAGCCTCTGGGGTGGCTCTGGGTGTGATGGGTTCTCTTTGAGCAGGCAGAGCCTCTGGGGTGGCATCTAAAGCAAGGAAAGTGGGATCAGTGGCTGCTCTAGGAAATGGGCTTTCTTCCAGTGATGTCAGTCCTCGTCAAAATTCGGCACTGTTACAAATTTAAGTTATTTTTCAGATGACACGTTAGACCAAAGTTCTAAAAAAAGGTTCTGTTCCTCTTCTGTATCTCTTTCTGCTTTTTCTGATAATTTTTTTTTAATTCATCTTACCTTCCTGAAGTTGCTGTTGCTTTTCCCTTGAGTCCTTTATTTCCTAAATTACCT
>VWPU01003239.1:0-17218 GCA_013398955.1 Callaeas wilsoni
CCTACAGCCCAAGTGCTCCTGCAATCCCACATCCCGGGTGCTCCTGCAATCCCACAAGTCAGGGGCTCCTGCAACCCCACAGCCCTGGTGCTCCTGCAGACCCCACAATTTGGGATCCCTCCTGCCCCAAACGTCAGGGTCTAGATGGGCTTTAGGGTCCGTTCCAAACCTTTTGAGGTCCCCTGATCCATTCCAAGCAGGAAGCATCCCAGCATCCCCCCGGCAGCAGGCAGGACCACGCCAGACCCCAAACTGGGAGCAGTGGAGTTGGGTGGGGCTCGGAGCCCTCTCCCAGCCCACAGCAGCAGGGGTTGCAGGAAGGGAATGGGAGATGTGGATGAAAAAGCAAGTGATGATCCAGACTGGGAGCAGCTTCCCAGGGATGGCATTTCCTGGGATGTCCCTGGGAGTCACTGCGGGCGAAGGGGGCAGCAGCCAATGAAGGATTCCTGCTGAGGGGCTTCACTTCCAGAGAAATCCTCCCTCGGCTGGGCTAGGGATACACACTCCATGATAAAAACCCCTCTGGGACTGGAAATGAACCCACCGGGCCTCGGCCTGTCCCTGCCAAACAGATCTTGGGCTAAAATCCCAAAGTTTCCATCCAGGACACCCCAGATAGGGAATGTTCCCCCTTATCCACCCCTGGCTGCAGCTCCAGAGGAGCAGAGCCCTTGGAAAACACGTTCCTGTCCAAATCCCTGATTTTGGGGACGTGACACCAGCAAAGCTGGGGGGCTGGAGCGAGTCCTCTGCAGGCAGAGCTCGTTATCGACACGAGGCCAGCCTCATTCAATGCTCATTAACTTCCACGGAGGCAGGGAAGGAGCAGCAATTCCTCGCCAAAACCGGGGATAATGGCACAGAACTTGGACACCACAGAGCGGCATCTGCAGAGCCTCGGTGGCCCCAGGGTCCCCTCAGTGGCCACATCCAAGGGCCACGGTCGTTGAGGAGAAATTCCAAAGCAATTGAGCTGGCAAAACTCAGCCTCATTTATTCCTGGATTTATTCTTCCCTCTGGACATTCCCACAGGACAGATTTTTCAACTGATTTTTAATTTTTTTTGCCTTCTCAAGGATTAATTGGCTCAAGAGTGTTCCAGGCATTGCAGCTGGATGGGTTTTGGAAATGAAGATGGATGGAACTCAGCAAGAGCAGGGAGCAACAGAAACTCTGGGCAAGAGCCATGATCCCACCTCCAGCTCCGTTTTCCTTTGTTTTTTTAGGGAAGGGGCTCTTTTTAGAGAAGTTCCTGGCAGGGAAACAGCTCAGCCTGGAACCACATCCCAAATTTCCTCAGGTTTTGGCTGAGCTGGGGGTTCAAACCTTGAGGAATCTGCAGCAGGATTTGCGCTCAGGGTCCTGAGGAAAGGCTGGATGAGCTCAGCCCGACCCCAGCGTGAGCCAGGGGCAGCCACGTCCCGCTGTCCCTGTCCCCAGCCACCCCAGAGCCCCGGCAGGGCACACGCGGAGCTGCTCCATGGGATGAAGCGGCCCCAGAAAGAGACCGTTCGTGGCCTTCCAGGGAAGGGAACGGAGCTGGGAAGGGGCTGGAGCCCGAGGAACGGCTGAGGGAGCTGGAAAGGGGCTCAGCTGGAGAAAAGGGGGCTCAGGGGGACCTTGTGGCTCTGCACAACTCCCTGACAGGAGGGGGCAGCCGGGGGGGTCGGGCTCTGCTCCCAGGGAACAGGGACAGGAGGAGAGGGAACGGCCTCAGGCTGGGCCAGGGCAAACAGCCACATCCCAGGTTTATGCTGGATATCCGGGAAAATTTCTTCCCTGAAAGCGCTGTCCGAGGGCGGAGTCCCCATCCCCGGCAGGGATTTAAAATCCATGTGGATGTGGCACTTGGGGACATGGTCAGGGGTGGCCTTGGCAGTGCTGGGGATGGTTGAATCCCATAGGCTCAGAGGGCTTTTCCAACCTGAACAATTCATGATTCCAGAATATTGTTCCAATCCTGCCTGGCCTCAGGCAGGAGAGCAAATCCCATGGGAAGGGTTGGGAGGACCATGAGCAGCTCCCAGATCTGCTTTGACACTTCCACAACCTAACCTCAGAGGCAAATCCCTCAAAGCCTTCTCCCAGCCCAAGTCCTGACCTTCAGCTCAGCTTTAATAATCCAGCTACAAAAACCAGGGCAGAGCCACAGCTCTGGAAAGGCTCCTGGGGAAAACTGCAGGGAAAAACTCAGGAATCTTCTCTGCCTGATGCCTTCGAAAGTAGTAACAGCAAAAATGCACTGCAAGTCTTGTCCAGGGCTGAAGATCAGCACAAACTCCAAGATTTCAGGTCAGCCTTTCCCCACATCTCTTCAGGGGTTTCAAACCTATCCTGGGTTTATTTCCACCTGGAAAGAACTGGGAGAAATCCAGGCTCTGAACCAACCATCAGGACAAAAAAACGCCTCCTTTTTACCCAAAAAATATTCCCAGCTCTGCCAGCCCTGCAGAAATTCCCTGCACATCCCGTTCTCCCTGCACATCCCATTCTCCCAGGACCGGCTGTGCCATCCATGTTTCCTTAGGTGTGGGGTGGAAAAAGACCTTCCAGACCTGAGATCTTCAGTGAACTCCTCTCCTGCCTATGAGAAGGGAAAATTCCAGGCTAGAAATGTTCAAAACTTTAAAAAATCCGCAAATGATATCCCTCTAAATCCCCGAAGGATATCTGTGTATTATAAACCCAAACTCAGCCAAACCATCCACAGAACACCAAGGAAATGCCACGAGGCAGAGCACTGGTGCTTCTCGCCCATCAGCCCTGGAACCACCCACATTCCAGCCCTTTTCCCACCCAATTCTCATTAAAAATGCAGGTTTTGGGCGCTGAGCTCCTGGTGTTGTCACTCCATGCCCGTTCCAAGAGCTGCTAATTGCTGACAAGCTCATTACAAGATGAAAGCAGCAGGAGTGGAACGCTGGAATGTTTTCCTGACTGTCTGCAGAGGGAACAGCTGGCCCCAAATCTCCAGCACTAATCTCATTAAAGTGGAGCAAAAAATACCTCCAGCAATGAAAAAAAAGCCCTTTTCCCTCACAGATTGAATACTCCCTCCTCCAAATCCATCAGGACTTGGTGGATTTTCAGCTCTTTCCCAGTTGTGCTCACGGGGAGATGGAAATTCAGGAGCTGAGCCCAGCAGGGAGGGAAAAGGAAGAACAGGAGGAGCAAAAAGCGATGCGAGCAAGGTCACCCCGATGTGGGAATGGGATTCACTGGTGCCAAATGCTGCTTTGGAGCCCTGTTATCCCAGCAAAGCCATTGCAGAAACCTGAGGAACTGCATGAAGGCTGGACTTGATCTTGGAAATCTTTTCCAGCCTTACTGGTTCTGTGGGTTTTTTTCCTTTTTGCAAACTTTCTCGCTCAGCCCCTGCTGAGCAGGGGGGTCCAGCCTGTCCCAAAGTCCCTCTGCCATGGCCAGGGAGGGACAGGAGACAGAAACCATCCAAGGAACCCACCAAACCCCAAACCCCATCCAAACTACAGCCTAACCCCATCCAATCCCCCCCAAACCCCACCCAACCCCATTCAAACCCCACCCAAACCCCACTCAACCACATCCAAACCCCATCCAAGCCCAGCCTGGTCCATCCACACTTGGGAAAGGCCCCTGGAGCAGTTTCCTGCTCCGTCCCTGCTGCCACCCAGTCCCTGGGCAGTGGGACTTGGAGCCAGACTCACACACAGGAGGAGCCCAAGTCCAGCTCCTCCATCCCAAGGACCAACAGCAAATCCAGGCAGAGATAACAAAAACCTCTCAGCACATCCCCAGCTGGTCACCCCAAGCTGAGGCCTTTGTGTGATTCCTTCCTCTGCTCCACCCCAGAGACTCCCAAGCTCTGCTGACCCAGCACTGAACTCCACAAAAACCCTTCTGCTCCACCACACCGTGAGCAATTTGGTTTTCCAAGTTCCTGGATCCTCCCTCCAGGGCTGGCTTTGACAGGACTTCTTCCTCCGGGGCTGCTCTGAGGTTTGAGCTGCATTTGCTCTGCTTCGAGCCAGGTCCTGCAGCCTCCAGCACCTCAAACCCTGCAGAGCACGGCCAGCCCAACGCCCTCCCTCAGGGCTTTCCACGCTGCTGCTGCAACGCTGAAAAAGCCACTTGGAAGCACTAAATCTGCACCAGTTCCTACAGCAAGGACACCCAAAGGGAATTCCAAACAATTTACCCCAGAGGCAGAGCATGAACCACCCCTCGACTCATCCCCGATTCTCCCACAGCAGCAGCACAGGCTCACCAGGAGCGCCAGCCTTGTCATCCGCAGCTTTTCTGCTCCCATCATTCCTCGGCTGCCCTTTAGATTGAAAATGTAAGGAAACGGGAATCAGCCAAGGAGCCCTGGGTATAACTCCAGCAGCTTGCCCCAGAAGGGCTGGATCCCATCCCCTGCTCCATTGGGATTCAGGAGCCTGGATTTGGGATGTCTCCCATCAAAAAGGAACTGCCTTTCCCAGCCCAGAGAAAGGAGGATGAACATCCAGTGTCACTGACACTAAAGGAGCGCTGATGGCTCCCAAAGACTTCTGAACCACACAGGCTGCCAGACATCAAGGACTTCCTCTGGATTTTCCCTGCTCCTGTTTAGTTGCTGGGAAACCACAGGTTCGAGGCACTCAGATCCCCTGGCTCAGCCCTTGTTCCGATGAGCCAAAGCTCTCGGGGCGAGTCCATCCAGCAGGGAGGTGACAGCAGACTCTGATCCTTCAGATGGCAAAACGAGAGGTGAGGCCCCAACCACGGCACCGCCACCCCAACCAGCACCGGGCTTTGAAGTCCCAAAAATCCCCTGTTCCCTGTCCCTGGACACAGGGAGGGCTCCCAGGCTCAGCACTGACGGGTTGGTGTCCCCTTCATCCCCACCGGAGCTCCCCTTTCCCAAGGCAGGGAGGGAACAGAGGCCAAATGAGCAAAATCACTTCAAAAAGTGGAGAGGATGAAAACAAACTGCAGGATTTTCCATGGGAAGTGGCTCGGGCTCCTGTGCCTGGGATAACAAAGAATCAGAGGGGCTGGAGCCAGGCTGGGAGAGCTGGGGGTGTTCACCTGGAGAGGAGAAGCTCCGGAGAGCTCAGAGCCCCTTCCAGGGCCTAAAGGGGCTCCAGGAGAGCTGGAGAGGGACTGGGGACAAGGGATGGAGGGACAGGACACAGGGAATGGCTTCCCAAAGCCAGAAGGCAGGGATGGGTGGGATACTGGGAAGGAATTCCTGGCTGGGAGGGTGGGCAGGCCCTGGCACAGGGTGCCCAGAGCAGCTGTGGCTGCCCCTGGATCCCTGGCAGTGCCCAAGCTCTTCAAACCCTCACAGCTTCCCTTCCCTACTAACTCAATTTCTCAAGTCAGAATCACAGAATCCCAGGATCTCTGAGGCTGGAAAATCCCTCCAGGATCATCGAGGTCAAGCTGTGCCCGATGCGCATCTTGTCCCGATCCCAGAGCCTTGAGTGCTATGTCCAGGCCTTCTCTGGACACTCCAGACCTCTCTGGGCAGCCCCTTCCAGACCCTGAGCACCCTTTCCATGGGGAAATTCCTGCTGATGCCCACCCTGAGCCTCCCCTGGCCCAGCCTGAGGCTGTTCCCTCTCCTCCTGTCCCTGTTCCCTGAGAGCAGAGCCCGACCCCCCCGGCTGCCCCCTCCTGTCAGGGAGTTGTGCAGAGCCAGAGGGTCCCCCCTGAGCCTCCTTTTCTCCAGGCTGAGCCCCTTTCCCAGCTCCCTCAGCCGCTCCTGGGGCTCCAGCCCCTTCCCAGCTCCGTTCCCTTCCCTGGACGCGCTCCGGCCCCTCCAGGTCCTTCTTGTTTAGAAGAGCCCACAGCTGAACCCGGATTTGAGGTGGGGCCATCACAAGATTATCCCGGGATTTCACTGCCCCCCCGGGCTCTGGGATCCCCCAGTGCTGGATGTTTAAAGGCAGCACTAAGGACGTGTGAAAATCCCTGATCTCCTTTTAATCTTAATCCTTAAAACCATCAAGGAAAGCTTGGAAATTTCATCTGAAGTAGGGCCCAGGCCGGAGGCAAAACACAAACAGCTAAAAAAATCTTCAACCATCTCAAAATGATATTTTTTATCAGACTTCAGCCAATGCCCCGGATTTGGGGCTGCTGAATCCCTCGGTGGAACATCCCCCTCTCCTGAGGCACGCAGGTAATTCCACAGGGAGCTGATCCCACAGCAAGTCCCAGCCTGTGGAAAGCCCCAAAAGCTGCCACTGATGCCGAGGCATCTCCTTCTCACATTGGATTATCCTCTGCAGGATGTGGCAGATCCCAAATCCAGGAGTCCAAATAAAACCTCTCCAGCCTTGGGAGGGGGAGATGGGGCAGGGAAAAAGGAAGTGGAATTTCCCCCTATCACCAATAAACTGCTAATGATGGTTCCATTTGGGGGGATAAATTCTGGTGAGCAGAAATTCCCTCCTGTGCCAAGTGAAAGCTGAACTCTGACTCCATCAGGGAAGGGCCCTTGGAAAAGGAGGAATATTGATGTGAGTACACAAACACAAGGGTTCCAAACCCCCTGCTCATCCCACAGCCAGAAACCCCCAAAGCAGGGAAACACCAGGAGCTGAGATGGGTCCTGTCCAAGCAGCTGTCACAGGACACTGAGGAATTCAGGAATCTCCCTGCCCAGCCAGGAACTTTATTTCCACCTCCCCACAATGGCTCCCCTATCCAAGGGCCTTGGATCCACTGGAATGATTTTAACACAATGAATGTGGCACAAAAAAAGCAAAGCCAGCTTAACGGGCATGAGCGGGAAAGGGATGGGAAGTGTCCAGTGCTTGGAAACATCCAAGGCAGAGGAGACTCTGGGGAAAAGGAAAGGGAGAGAAGGGAGGGAGGGGAGGGAGGGGAGGGAAGGAACCTACAACAACCATCCAATCCCAAGGGAGCTGGGAGCAGCTGGGAGCTCCAGGCACAAGGAAAACCCATCCCAGCCAGCAGCACCCATCGGCCCCATCCCTCTCCTCACTCCTTTCGTGGCACAAAGCCACAGGGAAGCCTCTGCCCTGCAGGGTCAGGAAAACAGGATCGGTGTCAGGAAGGTCCCACTTTTACTGCCTGGGAATTGGATTTCAATGTTTAAGGAGAGAGCAGGGAGCAGAAAGCACGACCCTGACACAGCTCCCGCAACCACAGCTGCCCCGGGCGCTGGGGCCGCCACCTCGGCACACGGAGGGGACAGCTGTGTCCCCAAACCCGGCACGGAGGGCAGGGAGCGAGGATGGATGACTCCAGCCTCCGGGAGAAATCCGGAGGGAGGGAAGGGCTGAACGGGATGAAAGCTTTGTTCAACGCAGGGATAAAGAAAAGGGGACAGAGTTTGTGAGGGCAGAAGGAAAATGGATTTCCAGAGGAAAACAGGGAGCTTGAGAGGATCCCTGGCTGGATCCTCACTGGAATGTGGTGGTGTCGATGAAACACCAGGAGCAGGATCCAGCCGGAGCCCCGGGTGCCACAAATCACCCAGGACCTGGAGGAGGCTTCCAGAGGGGGAAGATCCGGCTGCAGGCACCGCCAGGAACACAGGGATTGATGGCTCTGATATCCCAAAGTGTTTAGGATGGTGTGGGAAGCTGGGATTCTGGGAACAACGCCGGGATCTGCCACCTTCAGTCAGGATTTTCAGGATTGTTTCCCAGGGAATGACTTGGGCAGGGCAGTGCCTTCTGCTCCAAGACTCCCTGAAGGAAGAAATCCCAGCATTCGGCTGAGTTTGGAGAGCAGGAGATGCTGACGGAGCAGGGAACGAGCTGGGAAGCTGAACTGGAATGCTGCGAGCAGCTGTTCCAGCACAGGGAGCTGATCCCATCCCTTATCCCAGGCACGGGAGGAAGGAACCAGATGGGGAAGATCATTCCCCCCTCAGAGAATCCATTGCTACTCCAAAGTATTTGTTATAAAGTTATATCCACCTGTGGGAATACGTTGATGTATTCCAGGGAACATCCCAGGCTGTTTTCCTGCTGCACAGTCCATTTTCCACGATTTTGGAGGCATTTGG
This sequence comes from Callaeas wilsoni, assembly GCA_013398955.1. NCBI lineage: Eukaryota > Metazoa > Chordata > Aves > Passeriformes > Callaeidae > Callaeas > Callaeas wilsoni. The sequence continues at coordinate 8,016 of VWPU01003239.1, forward strand.
GAATTGCTACAAAACTGAACAAAGCAAGAAGGTCTGAGAGAGATGGAATTGTCCCTGGGAGGGAGGAGAGGCCCTGGGATGGCATTCCCAGGGCAGCTGTGGCTGCCCCTGGATCCCTGGCAGTGCCCCAGGCCAGGCTCGATGGGCTGGGAGCAGCCTGGGACAGGGGGAGGTGTCCCTGCCATGGCAGGGGTGGCACTGGAGGGGCTTTGAGGTCCTTTAAGGTCCTTTCCAACCCAAACCATTCCGTGATCCCATTTCTCCACCTGCCTGCAAACGCCCCCAGATCCCTCCAAGCCGTGCCAGGTTCGTTTGAAGCTGAAGGAACAGAATTCCATGGACGAGTTGCTGATCCTTCTGTCCCTGCCCAGACTGGGGCCCTTCCTTCCACCTGAGTGCTGGGAGCACTGAGCCATGAATTCCAAGAAAAAAATGGGATTATTCCTGTCAGGAACATGTGCTGGCAGCCCAGCAGGATCTCCATGCCCACAAGGAGCCACTTTGGATCCTTCCATAAATTCATTACAAAACCAGGAGTCAATTCCCCGCCATGGCTTTCCCCTGGTTCCAGCTGCTGAAGGGTTTCTAAAGAGAAAAAGGAAAAAATCCCAAACCAGAAAAGTCTGAAGCCTTTTCCAATCATTTTATCCAACTTTTCCCCCATCCTGGAGCCAGGAATTCCTGCCTGGGAATCACAGTTAATTGGATTATAATGGGCCATTCTTCCTGATTTAATAAAGCAGAGGAAAATTGGGATGGCAGCAGTGTGCTCCTAGGATTGGGAATAGCTCCAGTTCCTAATTTACATTCCAACTTCATTATTGAAAAAATTTAAAGCTCCAGGGATTTGAGGAGGAAGTTTTCCTGGAATTTGTTTTATTCCAGGAAGAAATGATAAAATTGGGAAGAGAGGAGTGGAGCAATCCATGAAAAAATTAAAAATTCCTGCTCCCACTGCATGAAATTACAGGGAGGAAAAGGAAAAAAAAAAAAAGAATGAGAATTCCCAGAAGTGCTGGAGAGGGAAGTGAATGAGCTGTGTTACCCCAGGGGTTTGGAGTAACGGGATTCCCTGGTTTCAGCAGGAGAGAAGCGCAGAGCCCTCACTGCAGAGCACATCAGGAAGGATGGGTGACTTCCCAGAGAGAGGGACTGGAAAGAGGGAATCGAGGAAGGGTGGAGGTGCTGAAAAGGGCCAGGAAGGAGACATGGAGCAGGAATGCAGGAGAAAACGGAATTCCGACGTCAACCAACCCCGCTGGTTTTGGGGGACAATTCCCACCTTTGGAGCTGAGGTTTCATTTTTAAAGCCTGGGATTTAGGCAGGAGTTTCCCAACCAGCTCCTGACCCCACAGGAATCCCTGCAACTGGACAGAAGGGATCCTCCCATGCCAAAGAACATCCCTGCATTCCAAAAAATATCCCACCATCCCAAAGGGCATCCCCCCACCCCAAAGAACATTCCCCCAGCCCAAAGAGCATCCCCCCATCCCTGCATCCAGGCCAATTCCAGCCTGGCCTCCTGCAGGGAAAAGGAATGGGAAATCAGCCCTTGGACGGCATCCAGCTGCAAAATGCCTGGACAAGCAGCAGCCCCCCAGGCAGGCCGGGCCCTTTCCAGGGATAAAGAATCCAGAGGAATCCCTGCAGCAGCCTGCCCGTGCCCAGGATGGAGAGCTGCTGCTCCAGACAATAATCCAGCAGTTTTCCTCCATCCCAGCTCATGGAAAATCCACAGCCGGGGCGGGAAACGCGAACACAAGAGAAAAGCTCATCCCAGTTCCAATTTTATCCATCCTGCCGGGAAAAGTGACTGATTCTGGAGCCAGCCTGGGATGCTGCAAGGCCCTCATGGCACCATCAATGCTCCCTGGNCCTGGGATGCGGCCCTCATGGCACCATCAATGCTCCCTGGGGAACAGACTCCATTGGCCCAGGGAATTCAGGATAAATGACAGGATGGGAAAAACATGGCCAAAAGGAAGAAAAGCTCATCTCAGCTCCAATTTTTCCCATCCCACTGGGAAAAGCAGCTGCTCCTGGAGCCAGTCTGGATTTCTTATGGCACCAAGCAATGCTCCCAGTGGGAACAACCTCCAGGGACTTCAGGATAAATGGAATTACCCTGAACCGGAGCAGAGGGAAGGGCAAACCCAGCAGCCTCAGGCTCCCAAGGGAACAAACCCAGGGGCACTGGGAGCCCAAATCCCAGTGATTCCCACCCTGCACCCCTGGATTTCCTTCCCCTCCCCACACCAGTGTCCCTTGGCACCTCCATTCCAAGAATTCCTGTTGTTTGTGCGCTGTTGGGAGGTGCTCCCAGGCAGATCCTGGAGCAATCTGCAAACATTAATTAAGCCCTGGCAGCATCCCGGAGGGGTCAGGGACTCTAACTCTGTCTTTAGTTACATTAATTCTGCTCAGGGTGGGCAGGAATTATTGGGAATCTATTCCATAACTCAAACAAACCCATGGTGACAACTGCACCTTCTGCACCTGGAATCCCCTTCCGGATGCATGGATGGATGGATGGAATAAATGGAAAAGGGAAAAAACAGCAGGCAGGGAAAAAAACCACAGGAAAGTCCTGCTAAAAATCCCTCCTCTTCTGCAGTTGGATGCTCCTCTCCCAAAAAATCCCATCCCTCCTCTTCCAAACATTCCCATTCCTCAATTCGCAAACACTCCCATCCCTCCTCTCCACGACAATCCCTGCACAAGGAGAGGGGTTTAGTCTGTGCTCCAATCCAGGCCAAAACCCGGAGAAGCTCCTGGGAGAAGTGGCCAAATGCAGCTGAATCCTTTCCCCATGGAAGTGATGTTTTCCCTGTCCTGCCAGAAATCAAAGTTCCCATATGCAAGATGCAGGGTGAGGAACTGGATTCATGGATCCTTGTGGATCCCTTCCAGCATGGACAGTCTGTGAGTCCGGGAGAGCTCTCACCCCAAAATCCTTCCCAGATGTTGGTAAAACCACCAGTGGTGCAGAATTCCAACAGCTGCCTGCACCTGGACCTGCACCTGGACCTGCACCTGGATCCAGGGGCAGTGGGATACAAAGTGTGGGATGCAAAGGAGCCCAGCCCAGCCCTGTTCCTTTCAAATTCCATGGGATTTGCAATCCCGAGTCCCTGCACAGCCACACCGCCCCAGCACACCTGTCCTGCTCCAGGCCAGCAAGGCCAGGTTGGCCTCCTGCTGCTGGGACATTCCCAGCCAAATCTGGAGGGAATGGAGCCTCCCAGGAAGTCACTCAGACCTCCAAGGACGTGAAGCTGCTGGAGCAGCTTCCAAAGGAGGCGATGGAGCTCCTCCAGGGCTGGAGCCCCTCTGGAGCCAGGCTGGGAGAGCTGGGAATGGTCACCTGGAGAGGAGAAGCTCCAGGGAGAGCTCAGAGCCCCTTCCAGAGCCTAAAGGGGCTCCAGGAGAGCTGGAGAGGGACTGGGGACAAGGGATAGAGGGACAGGACACAGGGAATGGCTTCCCACTGCCAGAGGGCCGGGATGGATGGGATACGGGGAAGAGAGGGTGGGGAGGCCCTGGCACAGGGTGCCCAGAGCAGCTGTGGCTGCCCCTGGATCCCTGGAATTGTTCAGGGCTGGACGGGGCTGGGAGCAGCCTGGGACAGTGGGAGGTGTCCCTGCCATGGCAGGGGTGGCACTGGGTGGAGAGAAGCACCCAGAAGCCCAGGCCCTGCTGCTGCCCAGCTTTCCTTGCTCCATGGATTCCTTTGGGATCCCTTCAGCTCTCCGGAGCCGAGCAGCTCTGGCAGGAAAGGGCAGCTCTGGAAGCTTTGTCCTTCTTCTCCCACAGCTTCTGGACCCTCTCGTGCCCTCTTAGGATCCACCAGTTCAGTGCCAGACTCATCCCTATTTTCATTCCCCAGCCCAAGTGAAGTCCAAATCCCCTCAACACCCAACTCTGTAGGAGATCAGGAATCTCCACCCTCAGTGCAGGGCCCAGCAGACCCCAAACCCACAGGAAATCACCCCAAACCCTTCAGCCCATCCCTGACAGCAAGCAGCGCTTGGGACAGCACTTGGCACAGCCCAGCCCTGACTTCTCCTTGGATTCTGCCACCAGGAACCCACAGTCAGCAAGATTCCCGCAGGATTCCTGCAGGCAGGCGGGGAACACGGCCTTGGCTCCACAGCGATCCCAGGCTGAGCCCGGCTGGCTCCAGGCAGCTCCCGGAGGTGGCACCGGCACAAGCTGGGAGCACGTTCAAGGCTCCAGCCCCACATCGGCACCATTAAACACCACCCACGCACCCTACAAAGGCAACACCACCCCCAAGCCAGAGTTTTGTTTGGAAGCGAAGCCAAAAATAAAGAATTAAAATAAAAATACGGGAGAATGAAGGTGGAAAAGGGAATTGGGTAAAAGAGTTTGTGGTTGAGGGAGGAAAATCCCCAAATCAACAACCCCACATCCTGAAATTCCTGTGCAATTAATTGTGGCGGTGGTAATTAAGGTGCTCACAGCTAGTCCAAGCTTTGGGCTTCCCAAGCTGATGCCACAGAATTCCTGTCTGCCCTCCCACCAAACCCAAGGCTGAAATATCCCATTAATTTAGTGGGATAAGGCTCAGCTTCACCCTGGACACAGGGGATTCTCTGCTGAGGGAACAGCACAATTACAACCCCCACCTGAGGGATATTTCAGGAACATTCCTCAGATTTTCAGACAGATACTCAGGAATATTTTTTAAAGGCAGCATTGAGGTCTCTGTGCAGCTGCCACCCCATAAAGTCCCTGCTCTGGGGATAAATAAAATGGTTTAACAAAAAATAACTGAGCAAATGAAACCAGGATCGAGTATTGACTGCAGAGCCTTTGGAGCATCCCAGCAATCCCAGGATTCCACCAAGGACAGGGACCAAACCCTGCCACCCTTCCCAGCACAGCCCCGGTGTCCCCTCAGCTCCCAAGGCAAAGCCACAGGTGACAATTTGGTTTGGGGAGTTATTAAATCAGGAGATCATTAACCCTAAACCCCACCCCATGAACAGACCCCAGGATGCTGGAACCACTCATGAATTTCTCGGGATGAAAAGTCATAGGAAGGAAGAAATCAATGAGCACAGGACAGGGCATACAAGATAAATATTCCAGAGACAAAGAGGTCAGAGGAATAAATCAACCCCGAATCCAGGGAATGCAGAGCAGAGCAACATTCACTCAATCCTGCCCCTCAGCTCCTCCCAGACAGGGCCATTCCAGGGAAAGCAGATCCTTAATCACTGAACTGCCCAGTCTGGCAGTTGGATTTGGAATTTGGAAGAAGTTTTGAAGGACAGGAGCTGCTGGATGGTTCCTTCCCTCGGAATCAGCACGTGGGCATTTAGGAAGGTTGGATTTATCCGGCTCTGAGCATTTATGGATGGTTTTGCCCCATCCCGGCAGTGTCCAAGGCGAGGCTGATGGGGCTTGGAGCACCCTGGGATAGCGCAAGGTGCCCCTGCCCATGGAACTGGGCTTTAAGGTCCCTCCCAACCCAAACCATTCCAGGATTCTTGGATAAGCATCCCAAGAGCCCAGCTTTAGGTCCAGCCTAAAATAAGTAAAGCCACACATTGACTGAGGGCAGGAGGCTCCATCTGATCCATTAACAAATCCTCATTCCTCTGGAAAACGTGGACAGGGACAACAAACCCCTCCTGGAGCAGGCAGGAATAATCCAGACCTGAGCCCTCCCAAATGGGATAAATCCAACAGGATCATCCCAGCCCTGCAGCTCTGAGCTCCACAGCTCAGTGCAATCCCGTATTTCCATTTATTAAGAAATAAAAGCAACACTTCCCACAAATACTGGGATTGCTGGGCTTGTTCTCCAGAGTCCCTTTCCTTTTCCATGTCACCCACGAAAGCCAACTCCCGCTGTGCCCCCACGGTCTGGAGGGGCTGAAAGGAGAGGGAATGTCCTGCAGGAGATGGGCTGGAAGCAGAGGGAATCTCTTGGAGGAGCTGCAGGAACAGAGCTGGAAGGACTCACAGGAGAGCCGCTCCCTCCCCCAGCTCCTTCGCTCTGCTCCACATCGCAGCCAGGGCTCGTTTGCTCCAAACCACCCCTGCTTTGGGCTTTCGGGGCTTTCCCCCAGGAAAGCCTCACCTGCCCCCGGTCTTCTGGCACAGAAGATGCTCTCGGAGCACCCGAGCAGGTCTAAAAGCTGCACAGTTCTCTTTACACCCCCATTTATTCTGTTTGCATTTATCTTTTCACACATCCTGCCTCATATCCGTGCCCAGCTCAAACCACACGATTTTCCTGCCTCTCCTTGGGGTTTTCCCTCCCAATTCAGGAGGAGAAGCAGAAGCTCCAAGTACCCCAGACCCCAGAGGCTGCCCCCGGCTCAGCCCCCACAGGAAACCCCAGTCCCTGGGTGTGGCACCTCCACCCTAAAGACACATCCAGGGAAGGCAGTGCCCCTGTCCTGAGCTCTCCGGACACTCCAGACCCCCGGGAAGTTGCTCCCAGCACCTCCCCAAGGAACACCTCTCTTCGCCAGGGATTCACAGGTGGAGAAGCTCCTCAGCCTCCACTCAAGGACAAGGCAGAGGTCACTCCCTTTTCCCTTCTCACAGACAGGAGCGGGGACGTGCTGGGACACGGGGAGGTGGCACCGACCCCCTCATCCGCTGCAGGCAGAGCTTGGGGCAGGGAAAGCAGATCCAGCTGGCTCCTGGCAGAAGGATTCCCCTCTCCCTCCACCCTGGAGCCACAGAACCTTTGGGATGGGAAGGATATTTTCCCTATTTCCTCAGCTGAGCAATTCCCTCAGTGCTGTGAGCTCCCAGGGAGAATTCTAGGGATCACACCCCCCAGTTCCCCTTCTGGGACCTTTCCAGGGTGGCTGGAGGAGACCCCGCTGCTCAGCCCACCGTGGTGGCACCAGCAGCAGCTGCAGAGCCGGGAGTGCCCAATTCCACCCCAGAGTAACTCCTGCGGCACTCCCAGAGCAGCCCTCGGCCGCGTGCAGCCAGAGCAGCGCTCCAGGATTTATTTTTGCCGGGACAACGGGAACCTCTGCCGGGTTTGCCGCACCTTGGAAGAAGCGGGAGTTCAGTAAAAGCTGCAGTCAGCCCCTCCTGGCACCAGCCAAACACCATCAGATCCTAACCTGGGATTTGGGAGGGGGAGGCAGCTTCCCCCCACCGCCCACTGCCTGTTCCTGCTGTAATTCTCAAATTTCTTCATGCCACGGCACCGGACTGTCCTGCTGGAAAGGGCCTGTCTCAATATCCCATTTTATTTATGGTTTTCCCTCCAGTTGTGCCACTCCTGCTCGTGTTTGCAGCAGCAGCTGCTGCCTGCACAGCCTGGGCAGCTCCCTCCATCCCGCAGGGAGTCCCTCCCTCCTCCCTTTCACAATTTAGCGGCTGACGTGACAAGTCCGAAGGGACAATTCCGTCTGATTTCCAGGCTGCATCCCAGGCAGAGCCGGGAATTCAGCTCCTCTCCGGCGCACGCAGCTCCCACAGTTTGATCTCTCCCCACAGACCCCAGCCCCGCTTTTTGCAGGATGTTCAGTCACAGCCACCCCTCCCGGTATCTGCAGAGATCAGAGGAGCAGAATATTCCAGCACCATCAACATCCCGCTGCTCTCAGGGTAGCACCGCCGGCTCCTTCACGTGGGTCTGGTTCCAGCTCTCACTCAGAGTCTCCTCTCAGCACATCAGAGCTTCCAACACTCCCACCGGGATCTTCCCAAGCAGGGATCCCACTCCCAGCGGTTTGTAAAGCCCTGCCCTGAGTTTTGGGGTTGATCTCAAACCCCGCTGGTTCATCAGCGCTCCAACACCTTCTGGACCAGCTCCGACCAGCAAAGCTCCGCGTCCCGAAGCACCCCAGGCTGCACAACCCGCACAGCCCCAAAGGAGCAGCACCAGGGACTCCCGGGAATGCCCAGGGAGCCGAAGGAGCCCGGGCAGAGCGCGGGGGGCTGGACACAGCAAAGCCCGGCGGGATGGGCAGGGCTGGGCCAGAGCCGCGCTGCAGCCACGGCGCACCTGGGGGAGCTCGGCTGGGACAGGGGAAAAGGCCGGGTGCGACTACGCTGGGAGCAACAGGGAACACAGGACAGCAGCGGCGGGGATAGTGCCACATTAATTTAATCATTTCTGACTAAAACCCAAGGCGGCAGCCGGCCCCTCACACGCCACAGAGTCACCCCTAGACCAGAGAGCATCACTTCGGGCCGCCGGAGAAACTAGCGACAGGGAAAGCGACCGGCGGGGAGCTCCCGAGCGGCTCCCGGGTCGGAGGGTGCCCTGCCCGGCCATGCGGGACCCGCCGGACCCTCCGGGACCGCCGCGACCCCGGAGCGCTGCGGGCACCGTGGGAAAACGCGCAGCGCGTGGCGGCGGGGCCGGGACCGGAGCGGGGAAGGGGACATGGACCGGGATCGACACGAACCGGCTACACGGACCAGAACCGACACGAACCAGGAGTCCCTTGGACCGACATCAGCCGGGGATGCCCGGACCGACACGAACCGCAGACAGGGAGCCGGGACCAACACGACCCGGGGCTCCCTCGGGCTGAGAGGAGCCGGGGACTCGGACCAGAACCGACTCGACCCGGGGGACCCCGGACAGGAGCCGAGAGCAGCCGGGGCTCCCGGTGCGCACTCACCGCGGAGAAGTTGTGCGGGCCGCAGAGCTCGCCGCGGTACTTGCAGGACAGCAGCATGTCCTCCAGCTGGTGGCCCAGGCGGTCCATGAAGTCGGCGCTGATGCCCTCGTAGTGGCGGGGCGGCAGAAAGAGGCGGAAATCGGCCAGTTTGGCGAACCAGCGCAGCCGCGCCTCGTCGGCGCGCAGCAGCTCGGTGAGCAGCGGCCGCGCGGTGCGGTTGGGCAGCAGCAGCCCCAGCCAGTGCCCCGCGTAGTACAGGTCGCCCTTGGAGAGGCGAGGGAAGCGCAGCGGGTTGTTGTTGCACAGCGTGACGGCGGGGAAGGGCAGCTGGCGGCTCCACTCGGTGCGCACGCGGGTGTGCGAGGGGAAGGCGAGCCAGTGCAGCAGGCGGTCGGAGGACCAGGCCAGCAGCAGCCCCAGCGCCGTGCAGAAGGCGAGCACCCAGAGCGCCCGGCGCGCCGGCGCCGCCCGCGCCGAGCACATGAGGCGCAGCCCGTGCAGCCGAGTGCGCAGCGCCGGCGCCCGGCGCCCCCGCGCCATGGGCGCTCCCCTCCTCCTCCTCCTCC
>VWPU01003240.1:0-17661 GCA_013398955.1 Callaeas wilsoni
TGTTTTGTGAAGACTAGACTGTCTAACAGTTTGAACACCGAAGAGAGAAATTCAGTATCAACAACTCACAGTGTTCTCTGACATAATGGAGAGGCTACTTAACAGTTAATAGGACACCTTATATATCCAGGAGAATTGCAAATTATTATTTGCTAGGTCAAAGGTTTCACATGTTTGTCATGAGATGAACTTTCACAAGCACTCAAAACTGTCAGGAAATTTTGTTCCCCTCTTTTTGTCATTGAAGAGGAGAGAGCATCTCGAAACACTAACTTGTCTCTTGTCTATGGAAGTCAGAGGATGTGGGGTTTCTCATATTTTCAGCACCTTACTACTCCATTACCTTAATGAAGCAAAAATTTCATGCCAAGGGTCAGAGACTTGGTTGTGGAACAACTCAAACATTGGCCTTACGCCATGAAACAATCTGTGGTTAGCTTTCCTCATCCCTTCCCTCTGATCTTCATCAGTACTGGAATAGAAATGTCATTCACATGTCCTTGGGTTCTATTGTCTCTCAGACAAGAGGAAACTCATTGAAGACCACTTTGTTCCTAGACTGAGAACAGTACATTTGCATAAAAATGTCTCAGTTTGCTACTCAGTGAGCTGTGCTACAAGACTAATGAATGTATTCGTCCCTAAACTGCTGTGTCAGAAAATAGCCGGGGTAAGACTCATTTAGACAAACTGCTGGGACTGTTGAAACTTCTACCTGACAAGAAGAAAATATTCCATGTTGTTGCAAATTTTTATTATCTTTGTGCATCATGGGTCTTTCTTTGTAGACTAGAGAAAATAACACAGTAGTCCACAGAGAAGCATTTGAATATTGTATTCATTCGATTTGTTTACATCTGCCTTTTTAGACCACCTGGGGGATTTTAGAAAGGTGGGCCTTGCTACAAACTGTTTGCCCATTCTAGCACGTTGAATGTCACTGTGTGTGCTGACACAGTATTAGAGGTGTAACTGGCAGGTACCTCTAGGGGTGGATGGAGGATTTTTACAGAAATTTTTACAGAACTCATCCTGGAAATTAATTTTGTTGCAGAGGTAGCAAGATAAGGTCTGGTGGTGGAGAGGCATGAGCATGCAGAGGTGTTGCCCAGAAAAGAAAAAAAGGGTTGTAACTATGCCAGGTATATATAATGATGTTTAATAGCATGTGCAGTGTGATAGTTTATGCAACTGTAATATATAAATATAATGCAAGCATGACAACGGTGTTTACAGTTATGGTGTAGCACTGTTCAATTCTAAGATAACTAGGAGACGACTTTGATGATGGCAGTGGGTATCTACAACAGCCTTAGCAGCATGCAGTCATGGAAGAGTTAGCAGTACCCCGCTATGGTTACCATTGCTGCACCCAAATCCCTGGATTTTTCTGGTGTTAAAAGGTCTGCAAGATCCTACTTTTGTTCCTGAGCATCCCTGTGGATGGCTCAAGGCCTCAGGACGTTGCGTATGGTCAGGGTAATCTGTTAAAGGGCACAGCCACCACAGCAGCTGATGCTCACGACCTGGCGGTAACAATGCTGGCCCTGTTCTGCTGACCCCGCCCTTGTTATCCTTGGGTTTTCCATTTAGCTGCTTAGGCAGCATGACCTATGGCTCTCCAGCCTTCATTCACTCCATTTTCTGGATGGATTCATCATTACTGAGTCACTTGCTGAGCTGATCCAAAAGTGACAAATCATAGCATCTTCCTATTACCATGTCTTCATCCTGCAGCTCTTCCCCAGGGGAGACCATTCCCTGAAACCCCTCAGAGGTCAGAGGTGATCACTGGTTTCATCATTCCTCTACTTACTGTAACCATGCCATTTTTGCACTTTTTGTCCTAAGTTCTAGAAATCACGTTAAATGAGCAAGAGAATGAATCTTTTCATGACGATATCAGCAGTTTAATTGTGGTCTTACAAAAATATCGATAAGAACAGTAGGACAGAAAAAAATTTTACTTTGATAAGGACAGTACAACAAAATAGCACAGCTTTGGAGAAATAAAGGATGTAACTTAAGCAAACAGAAGTCATGCAAAACACAAGCAGGATGCCAGCTTAGCTTTGCAAGGCTGACAAGGCAGAAGTTATGCAAAGCAACGATATTGCGCTTACTCAAAATGGGGGTTGAGGAACAGCCACCTGAAAAGGACACCGGACACTGAAGACGAACCCCCAAGAACCATATAAGGACTTCCAATAAGGGGTGCAACTATGTAAAATAAAGTAATACACATACATCAGGTAAGCAGGGATAGCCAATGAATATGTCATCAGTGTGTCTGATAAAAACTCACAGTTTTGAGCATGTACCAAACACTCAGGGCACTTAGGTAGGCAAAGGATTCTCCGAGTGACCAGCACACTGCAATAAAGAATGCTGCTTTTAATACTCAAAACTGGGTTAGAAAGTTTTTATCTGGCCAATTTCTGTATCAATATTAAGGCTTTATGGTTAGGCTGGGTCAATAGTACATAAGTACATTAGTCCTTCACCACAGATAATTCTAAATCTATTATGTTAATATAGGCAAAGTTACATTAAGGTTTTATTGTGGGTCACTGGTACTCTCCCCTAAACACAGACCCCTACAGACATTGTGTTTCCTCTTCCATATTTATAGAAAGATTTTTTTCTTTCTTTGATTCTTCCTGATATCATTTGCAACTTACAAAGCATGTATCACCTTATGAGCTATGTGACATAGCATGGACCATTTAAAGTGGGCCAAGTTTATTTTTATACTAAGTATTGATAGTAAATCTGATCCTACCAAAGCGGTTGATGAGTTGGGGCTGAGCAGAGCAAAACATCTACAACAGAGTATATAACTCATTGGGTTGGTTTTGCTAGGACGGGAAATGGTTATTATTGATGGTTATTCTGAGGAGGACTCAGGATGCAGGACCTCCATCCCTGTCACTCCCTCAGGATGCAGCTGATGAGTTCACTGGTACTTTTCCTCTCAGCCAACCAGAACCCAGTGAGGCCAAGAGGACTTCAAGCCTGATTTCACTTACTTTTAGATGGTGTTTTGAATGTACTTATTGATATTTTATAACAAAAAACTCTCACCCTTATTTGAATAGAAAATATCTTCCAGATGATCTTACTAGGAGACAATTCTTGAGCAACTGTTTCCCTGTATATGATCTTCCAGCATTCACACCTTCGTTTTCTTGTTCTTCCAAGGCTCTGGAAATGAGTATCATTCCAAGCTGTAATCAGTAACGATCCCTTTCTGAAGCTAAATACAATTTCTAGAAGAGCAGTTGTATATCTACTGCCTAGTAAAATATATGCCATATATTATGTCTAATACATTATATTGTATCATACAATCTAGTACATTATATTGTATCATACAATATATTGTACTTAATACAATAGATTGTATCTTTTTCCAGTTGTGTGTATATAAAGACATTTGGAGTTTTTCTTGCTAGTATTTCTAATGAAACTGTAAAATAAATAAGAGTAAATTTTCCCCAATCCTTTTTTTTGCATCTCATTTCTGCAGAAGTTGCGTGTTTGGTCCAGGTAGAACCTGTAATTTAGCTGTTGCATGGCTCCCATCACCTCCGAGTCACATTCCCAGAGGGCACTACAGCTTGCATGATTGACTCCCTCTATTACCTAGCTGTTTTTTGAGTAATGTTATGTCTCCTATCCCTTATCACAAAAATTCTTTTTTCTCTGGGAAGCTGACTTTCAAAAAAATTTGGTCCGAGAAATCATCAAATTAAACATAAAATTGGTGATAAAGGTAAGGTATCTTAACATACAGCAGAGTGGAAAGTTAGGCCTGTCCCAAAATATATTCTTGATTAGATTTTAAACTGCACATATGCTTCAAACACTTGTTAGCTTAACAAGGTGCATTTGAAGGAAAGTAGCCGTTTTTTCAGCATGAGGAATTTGAGATTTTTTTTCCTCTTTTCAGTTACAGATTATTGTAGCCTTACTATGTTTTATTTACACTTGTGTAGAAATATCTCCCTACAATAATAATTTCTTCTTGGGAACACTGGCATTTGCATAGTGTTAAGTACATCATTAATGTATGTATGTGCCCAATTTTCAGAGAAGACATTAGCAGGTCATTAATCATTTGCATACTCTTACTGCTAATTTGATGGTTGAATTTATGCCAGCCTTACCAGAATGAGCTGTCACACAGCATTAGTCACTTTTTTTGCATTACATTGGTGAGAGAGGAAGTAGAACTTCTGGGAACTATCCAGCTATCTATTAGTGCTGGTGGCAGGTCTACACCTCATTAAATACCTCCAGGGATGGTTACTCAACCACTTGCCCTGTTCTGGCCTGTTCAAGTGCTCGACCACCTTTAAGTGGAGAGGTTTTTCCTAACATACAACTTAAACATCCCCAGGTGAAACTCAAGGCCATTTCCTATCATCCTGTCACTTGTTACTTGGGAGAAGAGACCAACCCCCATCTCCCTACAACCTTCTTTCAGGTAGTTGTAGAGAGACATAAGCTGTCCCCCAGTCTCCTTCTCTCCAGGCTAAACAACTCCAGCTCTCTCAGCTGTTCCTCATAACCCTTGTGCTCTAGACCCTTTAATGTGCTGGCTCTTAAATCTGAATTTACTGGTTTTGTTTTGTTTTTTTAAATTTCTATCCAATTCTTTATCATTTACAAGACTCAATAACCTCTAAGTTGTCAATAAACTGAATAAAATCAGCATTATACCACTACTGATCCTCTTTTACCAATTTGTAAATAGGTCTCCACCAATAATTTCAACCCTTAATCACTGATGTCTTGCTAACAAATCTTAGTAGCAACAACCATATATCTATGTCATGTAGGAAGACTTCCAGATCCTCCACATTTTCTTGAGCTTTATGCATTAATTATGGAGGTAGCTTATATTGATTGCACATTTTGCTTGCAATAGTTTTACCATTCAATTATGATAATATTCTCTCTTCACAGATCTCAAGCTCCATCAATGCAACGAAATCATTTTCTGCCTGGAAAAGCCATTCCAGATCTGTATACAAAAGTGATCAGAGTATCAACTGGTAATTATGAGGTGAACATTTAAAGTAAACTTATTGCATTTGCATGGCCTGGTTTTGGTAGTGGGAGGCTGCAGAGGTGCCTTCTATGACAAGCTGCCGGAAGCTCCTTCCATATGCCAATCCCTGCTGGCTCCAAAGATGGATGTGCCACTGGCCAAGGCTGGGCCAATTAGAAATAAAGCTAACACCTTTATGGTAACAGATTTAAGAAGAATTCAAAGCTAAAAGGGGTTGCAGGGTTGTAATTTTGACTAGAGAAGAGTAGAGAGAAAACATGTGATAAGAACAGCTCTGCAGACACCAAGGTCAGTGGAGAAGGAGGGGGAGGAGGTNGGTGCTCCAGGCACTGGAGCTGAGATTCCCCTGCAGCCCGTGGTGCAGCCCATGGTGAAGCAGCTGTGCTCCTGCAGCCCGTGGGGATCCACAGGGATGCAAAGATCCACTCGCAGCCCGAGGGGGAGCCCCATGCCAGAGCAGGTGGATGCCTGGAGGAGACTGTGACCCTGTGGGAGACCCGTGGAGACAGGGGCCCTGCTCCCAGGCTGGAGCAGCCTGTCCTTGGAGGACTGCACCCCATGGCAGAGTGACTCATGCTGCAGCAGTTTTGGGGGACTGGTGCCCACGGGATGGACTCACATTATAGCAGTTCACACGGAGCTGTTGCTCCTCAGATGGAGCCACGTTGGAGAAATTGATAGAAAACTTTCTCCCATGGGAGAGACCCCATGGTGCAGCACGGGAACAACTCCTCTCCCTGAGCAGTGGGAGAAGCCTTGGGTGATGAACTGACCAAAATCAAAATATTTTCGTTAATTTCCTTTTATGGAACAGCTTTCCTTAAAATAAGTTTTCATTAAATAGTTTTTCTTGAGAATTGTTTTTCTCTTCATGCACAATGTGACATTACATACATTTATTAATAATAATAACATCTTCTATTTTACAATCTTTTATCAAGAAATACTAATCAGTCAACCAAACAGCAACTACTCATTCTGTTTTGTATTATATTATGACGTTGTCATGCAGCTGACAGCTAATTGGATAGATAAAATATTTAAATATCAAATACATTTCTTCAGCCTAGTCAGAAAAGTTGCTCTGCAATAAGAAGCATTTCCCAGGCTGAAAGAAGTCAGTCAAATGATTGCCAGGTAAATTTGCTGAAAGTTTGTCAGGCAGCGAGTCATTTATTTGGAATCGGTATGACCAAATATCTACACAACGTTAACACAGAATCATGAAGTCACAGAAACTGTACAAACTAAAATTTAGTCCAGTGCATAATTGCTTGGAAAAAGCTTGTTGCACAAATGTTTTTGCCACAGTATTGGAAATAGAGTAAGGCACTGTGATATCAAATTGTTATCAGAAAATATGTGTTTTTTCTGATTTTCTTGGGCATTTACTTTATTGCTGTTGTTAATATTGTCGGGTTTTTTTCCCAGAAACCTCAAAATAAATGTGGACGAATTCATGAGGCAAATTGGAAAGACTGAGATGAGGAGTACAAAAGCCTTAAAAAAAAAGGAAGATGAGCAGGATGGTGTAATGGTGACATTGTTTAATGGTCATCATAGTAGTGATGCTAGGTTGATGGCTGGACTTGATGATCTCAAAGGTCTTCTCTAATCTTAATGATTATATGATTCTATAAGACAGGAATATATGATCTGAGCTTTACAATGAAAGTGAAGGAAAAAAGCACAAAAGGCAATAAAATGTGCTAATAGAAAATTAAAAAGTAATGTAGTATATCTGTACTCCTACTGCCCAAGGATTCATTTTTCTTCCTCTGAGCTTGTGGTTTAAATCAATAAGAAAAATTTTTTCCAGACTTTCCATTTTATTTCATGTTGTCCAGTCATTACATCCTACAGAGATGAAAAATATTATTACCGTTCAGAAAGGGTACCAGTTGCTCCTTTGGCCAGAATGTAACTAACTTAAAAAAACCTGAAGACTGGTTTTCAGCACCCTTTTTTTTTTAAATTTAACAATACAACGACAGTGCTTTAGCCTTCTCTTTTGGAAGATGTCAGAATGAACTGTTTATTAACTGTCTCTCCCTATTCTACCCAGCCACATGTTTTCAGAAGTCTCAAAGGAACCAGTATCTTTGAGACTTCTCTCCCTCTTGGATTGGAATGGCATTGGACAGTAATGCAAATAGTCAACAGGAGAGGTAAGAAAGAAGGGTGCAGATAAACAGAGAGGCATAATGGTCAAATATGTCCAACAGTCTACAGGAAAATCCTCTAAAACTACTATGTGGGACAATTCTTAAAATTTTTCTATCCCCATATGCCTCCTTGCTCTACTTTGTAGAGAAATGTAAAGACCAAAAGCTATTGAATGGCTACATTTGTCTGTAAGGATCACAAGCCTCTTTCTTTTCTCTCCCTGTACAAAGTGCAAAGATCCTTTCACATGAAACCAGCACATGCTCTGTTTCCATAGGTACTGTCACTTTCCTTTGTGGTCCAGGACATCAGAGCACATGCAGTGCAGAGCATGAACTCATAGCAAGAATACTTTGCTTTCTTTTCAATTTCTTACTGGCTTAGAGAGATAACTAAACAGAAATTTCCCCTAACAAGAATATCAGTTGAAAAACAAATTAGATAATCAGGTCAAAGGAGCTCATCATATTTGCTGTGTATTCTATTTGTTGCTTGTTTTTCTTCCCTTTCGTAGCCAGTATCTTTTGTCTTATATAACAAGCTATTACTATCAGGCTAACTTCACTCAAAAGTCTATGACTCAGCTATTAATAATACTAAGGATAAAGGAGCACTTATTGCTGGCTTTCAGATGGGTTTTAAGTTATTCTGTTCCCACTGAGTCAGGAGCTCTTTGCCAAGAGCTTTTGAAATCCTTCACTTCTGCCATTTGAACTTGTGCCTTTTTCACAATAGTAAGCAGCACATTCAGACCCTCAGTATGTGCACCCACACACCAGTGTCCTGCCGGTTCACATATCAATTTACATTTACTTTGTTATTCTGCCACCCTTTCTTAATTCTACCAGTCACCCTTCCTTTCTGCAATTCAAATGAGTCATAGAATCCTGCAATCTGTTTTAGTGTAAGAAGTTTTCCTACATTCTTGTTGAAAATGGTTTCCTGAGAGCCTCACTACAGGTGGTGACTTTAAGTAGTTTTTAAGTAAGGTGTTGAGAATTATTTTCGTAGATGTGTCCTCATTTAGCAGCTGAAGTACCCTAGCTCCATAATGCTTCTCCTAACAATATTTTCGTGTTTTAGCTCCTACCTTAATTGATAAAATGTGGCATATCCTGTTTCAGGACTGGGAGAAACGCCCTTCAATCATATGGTCCCTAAGACTGTAAAGCTCTGTATTTGGTCTGGCTGAGGTGGAGTTAATTTTCCCACAGCCACCCTCACGCTGCCGTGCTTTGCATTAGTAGCTGGAAAGGTGTTGACAACACAGCAGTGCCTTGGCTGCTGCTGAGAAGTGCTGGCACAGCACCAGCCTCTCTTTTCACCATTAAGCTGGGATGAGCAAGATCTTGGGAGGGGACAGAGCCAGGAGAGCTGACCCGAACTAGCCAAAAGAATATTTCATATCATATTGTGTCTGGTCAGCAATACAAGCTAAGGGAAAGGAGGAGGAAGGGGCGAGGGGGGGAAGGGGCATTTCTTGTTATGATGTTTGTCTTCCACAGCAATTGCACATACAGAAGCTTTACTTCCCAGGAGGTGGCTGGACATTACCTGCTGATGGGAAGTAGAAAATAAATCTATTCTTCTGCTTCCACGTGCAACCTTTGTTTTTGCTTAATTAAACTGCCTTATTCTTCACCCACGTGTTTTTTCCATCTTACTTTCTCCCACCTCCCAGTCTTCCTGAGGACGGAAGTAACAAAGTGGCCTGGTAGGCACCTAGCATCCAGACAGGGTCAACCCACCAAAAAACTCAAATTTTTCGCAAATTCTAATCACAGACCTTCTATGAACATACCTAAAGGGGCCTGCAATAAGCTTCTGCATTGTTTCCTTCTAGACCTCTGCTCCTTCTTCATGGCAGGACTATTAACACACAAATCTTTATGGCTGCAGGGTTGTAAACAGGTAACAGCTTTTCAGTTTGCTAAAGCTTGTTAAATTCAAGCGGTCCTTCATTACAATAACAAGAGACATCAGTCACCTCAGGATAACCCTGCCCCTTTCTTCACCTAAAGATTTCTATTAATTGCTTAGAAAAAGAAGACGATCTTGTTAAATAAATCTACTCCTATTATATGAGAAAACGGGAAAAAAGACATTTTTAGAAGCACAGTGATGCTTCCACAGGGCTCAGAAACCTGTTAAACAATTCATCCACATGGGGATTTTTAGGCTCCTATTTCATTCAGGCAGATTAACTCTGAGGATAATCAGTCTTCTGCTACTTCCCTTCTGCTTTCCAGAGTTGTTTGAGAATTCTCTGAAGTAATTGAAATTTAAATCTGTCTTATGCATTGTCCCAAGGAAAGCTGGGGAAGGTCTGGCAAAGCCCTCTTCTTAAGAAGGGAAGAGTACAGATGGTTGAGCTGCTAGGGGTGTGGGGGGACAATGAGTGCACAGCAGCATCAGGATGAATTCTTTAGAATTCTTTAGTTCAGAATCCTTCTGAACTAATTAAAATTAGTTCAAAACTAGGATTTGGACGACTACAGCTTGTCATTGCTTAAGGAAGCTCAGTGTCTGCAACTTAGTCTAGCTCAGTGGAAGAAGTATGGGATTGGGAGAGATGAGACATGGGATTCTGTTTCCACATTTTCATTGCTCAAGTATCTTCAATTTATTCTGTCTCTCCTCTCTGCCCGTTTGGATCACCATAAACCGAAATTCTTTGAAGCAGAGACCGTCTCAACACATTCTGTGCAGTTACAAATCACTGTCTTAACACTTTTATTCATCTACACTAAAGACTTTTCCTTTCAAAGATGTACTGGTGGCTAAAGCATGGCATACTTCCAGAAGAGAAACACTCCGCACATCAATACCCTTGTTAATCATGTTCAACTTATTTTAGCAGATAAAAAACACAACAGAAAAGGATGTTAATCCCAAAAACTCTGATTTTTACCTTACAGCTGTCTCTTAAATCTTGCTCAAAGACAAATAGTGGAAATTAGATAGATTTTCTTCATAGACAAAATCAGCTGCTGAAAACTACTTCTGTCACATGAATATCTGGTGGATGTTAGATACACTCAGTGCAGGCAGCTCGGTGTGCAAGCTGCAGTGTAGGCTGCAGACTGAATTCTGCTGGGACAGGAGCCCGAGCATGAGGCAAGAGCCTGAGGACTGCCGACCCTTTACACACTAGAAGGGCACAGGGACCTGTGGCCTGGACAGGTTACTGGACACTGAGATGCAGCAGGAGCTGAGGGCTCCTAATGAAAAGGGAGACTTTGGCATGCTTAGAGTGTGAAAGTTAAAAAGCCCAGGGGGTTCCTTTGTTCAGAGTCCCTCCTCGGAGGCACCAGCTTGAGCTGTTCTCTTGTTATTTAGTTATCGCACCAAGATTAAACTATTTTAAGGATCTGGACATCTGAGACTTTGTTATGGGAAACTTGGGGTTGAGCCGGTGAGGAATCCTGGTCTGACTGTGAGTGGGGGGGATGTAGCTGCAAAGGGGCTTCAGTCCCAGCTCCTGTGGTGCAAATGTGACCACCAGAGTGGCTCCTGAGCGGTTAGAGAGGGAAGCTTCCTTAGCATGGAGATTCCCTGTTACAATCAAAGAGTTTTTTCCTTGTGCCCTGAAACTGGATGAGACTCAGATGCCTGGGCAATGATGTCTCAGCATGCACCTCAGAGTTTGACTGAGAACCAGAGAATTCTCCTGAAAAATTATTTTGGGAAATTCTTTCCCTTCTCTTCGTAGATGTGCAGACCATGGCAGAACTACTTGGTGCAATACCACGGCTCTCCTGCTCAGGTTTGCCAAATGACTCACACTGGAACAGGGAAAAGGTGAAAGTTACTCCTGATGTTTGTCTTGACATTTGGGGTAATTTGATCTCACTACAAGGTGTGCAGCTCTCTCCATTAACTGATCATCTATTTAGAGACCTGAGCACCAGCTGAGATCTTCCTTATTTTGACACACTGACCTCTTTTTTTTAATCAACCCTTTAGCCAATCATTCATAAGTAGTTTTACCATTTCATTTGGCTGTTGTTAGGAGATGAGTTTTTAAAATACTGTATGTTTCTAAACTACGATAAGACGAATGCCATAGATAATAGATACCAGCAGACACCAACACATTATTCAAAGCATTACGCCTTTACTCAGCTAGAAAGTATTATGTCCTCTGATCAGGGGATTTATTTTGCTCCTCCTATGACACTAGATCAGCTTAGATCAGCTAAAATATTAGGTATAAAGTTTCAAATACCTCTTTAGCTTCTCTCCAAATATTTTACAATAGTTAGTGAATTAAGCTGTATTGCTGTCACCTTCTCATCTCAAGCTTCCTTTATGATTTTGGAAGATGGCAATATAAAGAAGATGTTAAAAACTCCTCTTTTTCCATTTAACATGCACAGAACTAATATTTAATTGCTACTTAAAGCTGAATTGTGAGCTAGAAGATGGGATACACCACAATTTAACCAACATTGCCACACAGGCTACATTAGCAAAGAAGCCACCCAATCAATAAAAAAGAGCTATTCTGCTGCTAGAGGTAAATCACATAGCTGAAGGACATAACCTGTACCTAAAATGGACACACCTGTAAGAGTGTTGTGGGTTTTATTTGGCACAGCACCACCGCATGTTGGCTAGAAGAACCAGCAAACCTCAGAACAAACTATTAAATGCTCAGAACCTATTCACCTCCACAAAGGCCCTGCTGGACATGGGATCAAACCATAGGGAAACGGTACTGCGAGCCCACTAAATGGGAGCAGGCAGAGGCATGAAAAAGGTGAAGATCTGGTCCCATCCCCGCTACTCACCATCCAGAGCACAGCTGTGTGGGATGGGCATGTAATAACTGAAGGATGTATTTGGCCAGCAGTGAATACCTGCATGCCCATGGCCAGGGGGAAGCAGGAAGGCAGCCTGCGTCATATGCCTCTGAGTCACTGCGCCTCCCGGGCCAGTCCCCTGGGAAGCAGTTTATAATTACCAGGAACTAACTTTTAGTCATCAAGACCATACAGAAGCAATGTCTGAGCAGAGCCAAGGAAGGCATCTGAAGTCAAGATGTAGTCAGAGAGGTTATGGGTAAACAAAATCCAGATGGGGTTTGAATAACTACACCTCAGCATAAACCAATGAAATATTTAGGCCACTCTTTTTCATTCTTCTCCTTTTAATACCTGTATGGTGGAAGCTACGCTGATATGTATGTTAGAAAAAATGCTGGAAGTAGAAGCATGTGGTAGAGGAGCAAGTTCCAGCAGAGCCACATGGGGACGCAGCTTTTATTCTACTTACCTACATTAGTTCTATAAGCACTTCCATGCACACGTGATATGGATGCACTCATGTACTTCATGCACAAAAACTAATTAACTGGTATGTGGATCAACTTAGAGAGAACCACTCACATCCTAACACTAGCTGATCAATGCAGCTATTAATTAAAATAATGTTCATATTCTGTTACCATTTCCTACATGATCTGAGGTTCTGTTTTCTCTGTAGCATCACTGAAGATAACGGGGATTTTGGGTCTGTACATTACAATCAGGAAGAAAAGTATGACTGCATAATTGCAGTATGGATTTTATTTCCTGAACTAAGTTATGTCAGTAATGTCAAAAGTCAAGTTTCTGAACTTCACTATTTTATCTCGCAGATTTTACACACCTGAGCTCACAGTGTTTGTTTCTTTGCATGGACGCTTTCAGAATTCTTATATCAGTAAATTATCTGTAAGATGAAAAATTCTCTTTTGTAAATGCCAGAGTTGCTATGTCTATAGACTGTGCAATCTTCATTGAATTAAGGTTATTTCACGCACAAGAAGCACATCACAGCTTTGAAAACAATGAGATCAGCTTCTTCATGGTTCCTCCTTGAGAAACAAATCATGCTAAAGAAGGAATTTTCTGGTGTTTGTTTTGCTAAAATGGTCCCTTCAAGACACTTCCACTTGTTTCAAATTAGGGAAAACCCAACTGCTCATTTTACAAATGCATGGACCAATGTAAAGTGTTACAGTCCCACAGCAGAGTCAGTGTAAAGACAGATCTCTTCAGTTCCTGATAAAGGTCTTCTGAACTTCCTCGGTTAGCCTTTTGATGGCATGCTCTTGAGGGTTCACAGACCTCTCTGCTCCACAAGACATCTGTAGAAATATTAAACTAGTAGTTTAGGTAGTGGATCACAATAAAGAGTTGGAAATTTAGGTTTTCATATATTCCTGAACCTGACTCGGATGCTTACATACAGTAGTATTAGGCTTATTTATGCTTTGAAAGTTATTTGTCTTAGCATCAAACACAGAAATTAATTTTTCTTTGAAGTCAGTTGAAATCATAAATCATTATTTTGGGGACAGGGACCAGAAAATTGTTTCCAGTATACAGGAGCAAAGATGAAATTAACATGGAATGTGAAAGAGAAAGCTAGTCCCACAGTAAGAGCAAATGGCAAACATGGGCTTCCTTTTTGGGTCAAATTTTGTGTGATACGAAAGGACACAGGATGCTCTTCTTTCCACGCATGTAATACTCCATCACTATTGAAAAAATTCTGTGAACTTGTAGGGCAGAAACAACAAAGTCTACAAGCAGTACAGCATAATGGGAACTCTTGACAGTGAGACTGGCATGAACGGAGAAGGTAAACTGGACTTGACTGTGGCTTTATTTTCCCTTCTTCCATGCAAATACTGTTTCTTTGAAGTAACATTAGCAAAAGCAATTCAAAGCTCAGCTATGTGTACACAGCACTATTATTTCTTTACAGCAACTTTTGTTGTAATAAAAAAAGTAAGACCTTTTACCTTGATACAGAGCTTTTCATCTTCAAAGCATTCTCACAGATACATTCTAGCTAATCTGAGCATCCCTTAACACAGCTAAGGTTGATTACCATCACGATTGTGACTTCAGGAGGGACAGGGTTTAAATTACTTATACGCATGAAAGTATTTGACATCTGAAGAGGGATTAAAACTTGGGGGTCACTATGTCCGAATTGCCCACAACAGACCTTTTCTCAACTTTGGTTTGTACTGTGAAGAATTATTTTCTTATACACAGACTGTTCCCTCTATTTACCTAAATAATATACTATTTTTGTAACTAAAGTGTTTCTTACACGAACCATAATGTTTCTGTTCATTTGGTCAATCTCTGTCAGCCATATGACCAAAACTGTTAAGGTAGTTGTGGGGGACTTAAATTGTCAGGTCTTCCCAGACTCCTCAGGACATTCAAGGTTTTCAGGTACTGACTACATGTGGACTTCCACAAAAATTCCCTTGAGACATAAAAAATTACTTTACATTTAAATTTGAAAGGCATTCATTGCATATATAAACTACCTATTTTCATCTAAAGGTTCTTTTGTACTTTCTGAATGGTGTAAGGTGTAAATGAGACTTAATTTTTACACATTATTTTAACTTCAGCTAAGGAAACACTGCCCATGAGACAAAGCCAACAGAAATACTGAGAAATCAAAGCAGAGATTTCAAGTAATTGTGCATTTATTTTATTTTTGAAAAAAATGAAACATCACTTAACTGTTCATTTTTATTCAGATAAATGGATTTACAGTTCATCATTTAGAATATGAAGTACAAAGTGCAATCTCTGGGAAAATACAAAGCTATCACTTTATTTTAAGGTTTTCTTTTCTGTAATGTCATAAATGGAATTGTGAACTGAAACTGCAACCTCTCTAGTAATCCTGTAACAAGTATCTTTTTAATAGTGTGTTTTCCTGAACATTTTGGTTTTGTTGGGATGGTGTTCAATTACTTGCTTCCAGTTTCAAATGGCTGCCGTAGAAAGCTGACTAATCACAGTAATAAGGGTAGCGCTAAAGATTTCTGGATTAGAGTTTCCTGATGAGCAGTCACTGAACTGGATTCCACCTCTCAATCCTATAACAGTATTTTAATTCTAAGCTATACAAAACTGAGATGTTAAAAGCATATCATGTACAGAAATGAAAGCATTTTAAATGTGCATTTCACAAAGCGCTGTTTCTTACCTGTTACTGATCAGTTAAATAATTTTGAAGGCTTAAATACATGTATGCCTTAATCTAGGTTATAAGATAAGTAATGGGAACTCACTAACTGTTGATAAACACCTCACTTGAAGAAGTGCAAAATTTCATATTGATACAGGTTTTCCACCTAGTAAATTGCTAAACTTAAATTCACATGGTATTAAATGTGAAAAGGTATTTCAAGAGTGCAGTTTTTTAGCTCCTTTTCTGACCTGATTCTAAGCTGTCCATCCATTGTCTGGACTGTGCCAAAACAGTTACTCAGATCAGCCAGCTTCAGAATTTCCATCTAATGAAGCTTCTTTTGAGCTTCCAGCTCAACATTTCTCCAAGTATCTGTGTCATTAACAATCCCACGCGAGCAGTCTTTTCGGCTTGCTGCTCAGTGTTCAGATTTAATGCGCGTATATGGGGAGCATTATGCGGAGCAAAACTCCTACAAAACACACAAAGCATCAGAGAATCCACAGGTATGAAGCTGGAAGTTTTAAAGAGGCGTACGAACCAGCTTTTAACTTCCAGTCCCTGAGAGTGCCAATAGTGAATACTTTCATACTATTTAAGCAACATGAACTCTCGTATTCAAAAAGCAAATATATTGCATGTAGTTGTGGTCAAAGATGAATACTGCAACACAACTGACACAGCTTTTTATAAGCAATTCAGTAGAGGAGAACTGTAGGATTAAACAGAAAGAATTGCCAAGAATCATTCATTAAAAGATTCTGTACACTAAAAGCAGAACATATGCCTTCAACAGAAAAATAAATGGTAAATTTCAGCTGTATTGTGGTACTATGGCTACACACTGAAGCCATAAACGAAGTTAGCTACAACTTCACCTGGACAACCATCACTTCAACTGAAGAAGTTAACATGTAACATCACTCATGTCCTTCTTTCTCTCTTTATTAAACTACGATTTTCCAAAGTAAATTTCTTATCAATATGGTCTCCATTTTGACCTGCAGTAAGAAGGTTTCAGCCTTGGTGACAAACATCCCAGCAGTGCACAAAGATTGCTAGCACACATTGAAGACAGCGTTTTAAAAAAGAAGTGTTTAAAAAGTGTTTAAAGCTGCACAGAGAGCACATTCCAGCTGAGGCATGAGTTCGGCACTAGCTGCTACTGCCTTCAGTTATCGTGAATATCCTTTTTCTTTTGGTATACAAAGAACCACCTCAAGATCTTAGCAGATAAAATGTAGGATATACGTTCAGTGAAGAATCTGAGCCTGCACTTACTAGCAGATTTGTGACAGTTTTTTAACATGCAGGTAGCACTGAGTGGCATGTGAGAATGGCATGTCTGGGTGGCCAAAGTGTCTCCACTAGATAAAGCTGCTTTAAAGAAAATATGTCAAACACTTTTAAAAGCAAGTACTTCCAATTAAAAAGATAGTGGCTATTTTTGAAAGCTCTACATTTTATATAAATATATATATATATATTTGTAACTACCTACAGAAATAAAATGCGTAAATATATAAAAACTACTAATGTGTCTCAAAATGTAGGATTATGTTACAGTAAAACAAATGTTCCTTCTAAGTGTACAGACTTATAGCAACAAGAAAAATACCACAGATAGTAAAATTTTCATTATTAACATATAATAAAAGTGTTTACCTTTTTCTATCACTTGAAGCTCTGTTTAGCTTGGAAAGCTAAACACATAAATTTTCTATGTATGTGTACTCAAGAAAGAACTATTTTTCTTTTTTGCAAAACATGCTTCAGTTTGTTCTCAGATATATTTTTGGATATTGAAAAGACAACCCTTAATTTGGAGCACATTAAAACCCTAAATTAACTGGATTTTTTTTAAATTTAAAACAAAACTCTTCTACTTAGTTAAAAATATTTTAAATTAGAAATTTTCATGTAGGTTAGAGCTAGAATTTTGGTCTCATTTTGCCGTTTCTGTCACTTCAGGGCTAATCAGCACTTTTTCGCTTCATGTCCGTTTTATAGGATGCTTCAGGGATTTTGTGGTGCAGTCTAGCTCCACCTCTGCTGGCAAATTCAAGGATTTGAATGGGGGGAAAGTCAAATAAATCGCTGTGCTTCCAGGAATAGGGAAAGGTGTTCTGACTGAAATACAGACCCCCTGAAAGTTTAGTTTTTAGAAAGACCGAGCCAAGGCTTGCTAATCTGAGCACACAGTTGCACCTTTAAGTGGAGAGATTATTTCAATCACACCCACCGCAGCACCGCTTCGGCTGCGCGCAGCGCGCGCTCCCAGATTCGCGGGTGAGCGTGCAGGTCGGAAGGATCAAGAAGCAAGCAAGACGGGCGCCCTGCTCGCCAATGAGGCGGCCCTTGTCGCCGCCGGGCTCCCGCTCACCTCCCGGTCCGGGCACTCCCCGCCCGCGCCGGCCCCGCCC